>JAZKJV010007397.1:600000-887411 GCA_037367405.1 Ottelia alismoides
GTTTACCCCCCTTAACCCACATCTCCCTCTCTCTCCGTGAGCCCCACTTTATTCCTTTTTTTAAAAAATTAAATAAATCAATTTTACATCATCAATCCTATCAAAAAATAATATATTATACCATCATATCATATAAAATTTATAAACTACTCCACTTCTACCTACTTTTCCAAACTTCAATACAATCACATCACAATAACTACTCACTTTTTCAAATTCCAATACAATCATATCATAACAAACCCACTTCTAACCTACCCCTAGTTTAACCTTCTATCCAAACACCAAAACTCAAAAATAAATTACCCTCTACCAATTTAACCCGCCTTAACCCGCGTACCAAACGCACACTAAAGGCATCGTTCGGTCAAAGGTAACTCGAACCAAATAGAGGATTTCCTACAAAAGTTGACGGGTAGTGGCTACATTTCTCATCAAACCCAATATTTCCACCGGGGACGAGCCCCGCTCATCATATTTTATTTCCTTATCTATGTGGCCAACATGAACAACTATTACTCCCATTTAGTATTTTAAATTTAAATCATCCACTTCTCTCTTCTCTTCAACAAAAAAAAATATTATAATATATAATCTTATTCTATAAAAAATTATAAACTATTCAACGTCTAATTAATTTTATAAACTTCAATCACATCACAACCAACCTGTCATCAAAGATCAAAATATAAAGATTATCCACCAGATAATCTGTAACAATAGGGTTTGTCGGTGTACGCGCCCAGATCCAAATAGAATAAATTGAATGACAGATAAATTAGGATAGGCACGAACGATCATGAAGCATGTCCTCTGAGCACCCTGCACGCCACCGCGTGCTCGTATACTTTCTTGCATCGGAAGTATTGGAAGATTTGGCTGTGACTTGACCCCTTCTCTGTGTTTTGCAGGCCAAGTCGCACCTCACATTGGAGCTCTCTAATTACATGTTCTCTTTTGATTTACTAAAATTCAATAATGACAACTGCCTCCTAATTTTCTTAGCGTGATCGGGTAAGATCCGTGTCCTGCGCGTCTATAAATACGCTCCCCTCCATCGATCTCTGCTTTCTCTCATCTCAAGCAATACCGGAGTCGAAGCTCGAAGAAGAGGCATGACGTTCCCATCCAATGCCGTGCTCATCCTCATAGCATCGACAGTCTGCTTCCATGTCGCATTGGCGTATGATCCGAGTCCCCTGCAGGACTTCTGCGTAGCCGACAACACTTCACAAGGTATGTTGTATATCCACGTACGCAATAAGCTGACAAGTAACAATATATATTGCAAATCACCACATGTTTGATGTTCCCTTTTTTGGAATCTTGGATACGAATTTATGTTGTTTGCATTGCATCCCTTCTGCAGTGTTCGTAAACGGATTTGCGTGCAAGAACCCAGCGCAAGTGACCGACCGGGACTTCTTCTTCTCCGGCCTCGACCGCCCCGGCGATACCAGAAACCGCCTGGGCTCCAAGGTGACGCCCGTGAACGTGGTTCAGATCCCAGGGCTCAACACCCTGGGGATCTCGATGGTCCGCGTTGACTTCGAACCCATGGGAGTCAACGCACCCCACACCCACCCGCGTGGCACGGAGATCCTCACGGTGCTGG
Organism: Ottelia alismoides; assembly: GCA_037367405.1. Lineage (NCBI taxonomy): Eukaryota > Viridiplantae > Streptophyta > Magnoliopsida > Alismatales > Hydrocharitaceae > Ottelia > Ottelia alismoides. Next base: position 601,616 of record JAZKJV010007397.1, read on the forward strand.
AGGGGACCCTCGGGGTGGGCTTCGTTACCTCCAACTTGGCTAACGGTAAAAACCGCCTGATCAGCAGAGTCCTGAACAAGGGGGACGTGTTCGTCTTCCCCATCGGTCTTGTCCATTTCCAGATCAATCTTGGACGAACCAAAGCTGTCGCCATTGCCGCACTGAGCAGTCAGAACCCTGGTGTTATCACTGTGGCCAACGCCGTCTTCGGATCTAAGCCTGCCATTAACGCTGATGTTCTTGTCAAAGCCTTCCAGCTTGATAAGAAGATCGTCGATCAACTCCAGCAGTTATTCTAATTAATTATTTACTGCCTCGTTTAAATAGATTTCTCGGTTGTGATGTATATGTATATGCTTGTATAGTATTGTATCGTAGAAATAAAGAAGGTTGCGTTCCTTCAGCGTGAAAACTATATGTTCTACTTTTGTTAGCTGGTATATATCGAAGGTGAATCACAACGTTACAGTTCACTTAACTCATCCGCTTTGCTGCTGATGTTGGATTTGGACATTTGATCGGGTACGAGCAGGAAGCGGATCCTCTGCGGGGCAGCAGGGATCTGCTTCAACCGGGAGTGTACCAGAGCCGCTCGATCAAGATCGAGCGGTTCCCACGGAATCAAGGGTTTTGTGGGTCCTTACCGTGCGGATCTCTCGATCTTGATCGAGCGGCTCGGTACACTCCCAGGTTGCAGCAGATCCATGCTACACAGCAGAGGATTCGCTCCCGTACGAGCAACACTGACCACAAATCGTATATGATGTCCATCTCCACGTGAGAAACCCGGAGAGTTAGATCTGGGGATCACGGGGGCAATTCTTCCTCCTAGGCACCCCCTCTTCCTCCACGGGAGGCGGATCATCTGTTGTAGCGTGTAGTGTAAATGATTATGCTGCAACCGTTCGACACGATCATGCACTTTTTATGGGTCCGTACCGTGAAAGATCGATCGAGCGGCTCGAACGGTTACAACACCGTAGCAAAGGTTGTTGTGACTTAAATCACTCGGCTCATTCAATGAGAAAAATAACCACTAAAGAAGATCAAGCAATCAAATGTAAGCGGTCAGCTATTTTATTTACATGTTATAGTGACCAGGGTCAAACACAAGGAGCGCAATTTAAAAACTAAGTAGTCAAAATTCTAAAAGAAAAGCATTTTTAGTGGTTTTTATTTTTAAAATTTTAATTTTTAATAAACTGTAAACAAATACTGAAGATGAAAAACACACACAACACTATTTTGTATCTTTAAAAATAGTAAAAAAATGCTCAAAAAATTATTGATAAAATATTTTTTGGTTTTATATGTTTTAAAATATTTTTATTAATTTTTTTTTATAGATTTTTGAGATATTTTTGTGATTTTATAAAAATCAAACAGTGGTAAAAAAACCAAACATTGCACAGCCAGGACCAATCTGTAAATTAGAAGTACTTAAAGTGCCCAAAAGTCCTGGTTGATATTTTTATGATAAAATATAGACAAAAACCTTTAAACAGGAACTTAAAATACAATTTTTAGATTTTTTTTCTTTGCTTTTACACAATTTTTATAAATTTTTGGGAGTTTTGTAATTTTATAAGAAATTTTCAAGCAAAATATTGGAGTTAAAACACAACAAAAGCCAACCACATGAATTTTTATGGAAATTTCAAGATATTTTCTGCATTGTTGAAATTTTAATGACTCAAACAGGATACTTTTTAAGGGTTTTCAATTTTTGATAATATAAAATGCATGTAAATAAACTTACAGAAACTATCATAAATACTACAGCTAGTTAAAGCTAATTGCAATTTCCAGGTAGTGCTTAAAGTTAATTTATTTATTTTTCAACCAACTAAAGACAAGAGGTTAAATACAGTTCACAGGGACCCAAACGTAAATATTATAGCTTTAGGGTCAGTCAAACAATAAAAGTTAAAGTTCCAGGGCCAAATCTGCAGTTAATCCAAGCAAAAGCACCTGCATCACATGATCCAAACTCACAGGGGCATAAGTGAAATTCTCAAAACTTCACATTCATTTCATAACACATAAAGGTTTAGGACATAAAATGCAAATAACCCAACAAAACATGTGGGGACACATGTGACTAAGACCCGACATGACTAAAATGCAAATAAGCAAAGTAAGAGGTCCAAACTGCAAATGTCTTTAACTACATTTTTATTTACTGGACTAAAGAGAAATAGAGAAAGCTACAGGGTAAAAGTGAAATATACCCATGTAGAGGACATGTGGCGCACGCATGAGGTCCTCTAACGTACGATCTGATGATTATTGGTGGGACGGACCTAGCGACCCAGCTTTTGTCGATGACGTGCGGTCGGATCTGCGATGTCAGGTCTGATCTAATGGCTCAGAAAGTTGCACTGTTAATCGGCTCTGATTTGATCTGGCTAGGGGGTGCTCATCTGATGGTGGGAAGAAGGTCTAAAAGAACAGCTCGATGGGTAACTTCAACCCACGATATCTGGAGATCGGGTGTTCGGATCAAAGCTCTCAGGGGTCTAGCGTCGTCGTGAAGCCCCTCCACATCAACCATGATGCTTGGATGGAGGAGTGGACGGCTAGATGGTCCAAAGGAGGTGCTCCTTCTGGAACTACTCCGTTGGCACAGCTGGGGTTCCAAATGAGTTTGCTCGTGCGCACGTACACCTACAAAAGGTAGAGAGACTCGCGGATGTGGCTCCGGTCGGGTTATTTCATTGCAAGATAAGGGGAAGCGATGAGGAATGGGGCTCTACCTCCGGCGAAGGCATGGGAAAGAAGTCCTGGCCTTAATCTTGCTATGATGGGTGAGCCTAAGGAGGGAAGGATGCATACGAAGGATGACGACGAGTAGGGAGTTCGATCCGTACAGATAAAATAAGAAATCATTATAAATGTAAGAGCAACCTCAATATTATTTACGAGTACTTTGGAGACTAAGGAGCCAAGAGGATTAGAGCCAAAATCACTAGACATGTTCCCTAAGTGTATATGCTTTGACTCTCGGGTATACAATACTGTAAACACTTGCCTTCAACTTAAAATAGTGACATCACCAGAGACGACAACATCTATGAGCTCTCTTAAGTACAATTTCTTGCAAAAATAATCACTAACTTAAAAAAATAAATAAGTCGAACTCTTATGGTTTTCACGAATAGTGTGAATCTACGTTTTGCATTGTGTTTTGATTGTGTGTGCACATATGATCATGCTTGTGCACGTCTTTACATAACTTTTTTGGTAACTATAGTCTCTTGAATCGAGGATGGAGGAGGAAGTCAAATTTATTGTGTACTTTACACGATATACGATGACTAATTCACCCCCAAAATTCTCATGAGTTTGATAAAACTCTATTTCTGAACCACCTCCTGCAGAGGATGAACCTCTTCTCAAGTGCGGTTTCTTCTCTTTTAAGCAAGGTTAGACCCAAGACTGCTTCTTTCGCAATCACAGAGGATGGCTCTCTCCTCAGTGAAATTCTCTTTTCTCAAAATGAACCTGACATATCTCTTTTACCTGGATGATGAATCTGCATTTCATAATTTTTATTCATTTATTTTAGCTTAAAATCTCTTATAAAACACATGTAAATATCACTAATTCATTCTTTTATTAACTCTAATTATTGTGTAAGTATTTTATATTTATCACTATTTTAACCTAAAATAAATAAAGAAAGAAATAAAGGAAAAATAACGAAAATAAGAGACAATATATATGCAGTAGTACATGCTAAATCTGACCCTGATACAAGGTCAAGACTTAACAGGATCGATAAGGAAGAAAGTAGGGAGAGATAAGTCCTAATCACCAGAAAATCCAGAAAATTAACTTGTCACCTATATATATTCATCACCTATAAAATATTTTCTGTATTACACATTCTCTTATTAATTTAATCATTACGAAGTCTTTGTAAATAAAATTTATTCCTTCTTGAAATTTATGACTAAAATTCTTTTGTTATAAGAATAATAGAAATTAAAATCCATTTATATTGCGTAAAATACATCACTCTCCAAATGCCACAAAGTACGAACTTCCAAGATCATTATTTGCTCCACCAAGACTTCAAATTCATAAACTCACTTTCATTGTACTCCAAATTATTATCGTCTTTAAAATGGAGGTAATTTCATAAAAATCAGAGTTAGGGTGTGAAATGTGGTCAATTGGGATATTATTGTATATTATATCTATATATACTATATATATTATTTAATTATTTATTTCCTTGTGCATATTTGTGAATATTGTATTTTTACTTAATTATGAATATTGTATTTAACTTACATAAAATATAAATAAAAATAACAAAATCAAAAATCAACAAAAATAAAATCATGTACATATTGTATATGCATCACCATGTATATATAGTACTTATACTTATTTAATTGACTTAATAAATTAATTCTTAAAAATAAAATAAAAATACCATTAAAATCCTTGTAAAATATTTTAAATAAAGAAAATATTAAATTATGTATATATGTGTATAAATTATAAACTAAAAATCTAAACACTATTTATATAGGCATACATGCCTACATTTTACATCTTGTATTAATTTTAGCCCTTGTATATACATTATTTTGTTATTTAAAAATCACCAAAATTATCTTTAATTTATTCATAACATTTTTTATTTACATTATTTATTTTTAAAATTCATTTTCATTGTTTAATTGATTATTTAACTTTTTATTGTATTTTATTGTTATCCTTATCTTGTCCGCGTCCTAGGCACACTCTAATTGGCCAAACTCAGATCTGTTGACCCGGGTCAACTTCCCAATCTCTGCTACCCGCTCGTTCATCTCGTGTTCGTTGTTACTTCGCTTCTTTTCCCATGCGCCCTAATCACCAACTATTCCCGCTTCCTTCTCCAATCTTTTCGCCTGATCAATTCTCTCACTCGCCAGCACCTCATCTCCACTGATCACTTCATGTGTTGCGCCCATTTTGAATTTAAATCCACACCGGACCTCACCCTATAAATATTTCCCATCCACCTCCAATGAGTGATTGATCCGACTTTAGCCCATTTCCTCCCCAAGTTTGAGTTATGGCGAGTTGATCGGTGACAGAGGTCGACTACCTTCAAGTAGGAGTGTGAGAATTTGAGCGAGACTCGTAATCCAACTACATCGCTAGAGCCTTCCGCCGTGTCTCTGCCTCTCTATCATCAACTGCAAATCAAGGTGATTCCTTCCTTGCTTCTATTCCATAGGTATCTTAGATGGTTTATCTTCATTCAGCATTTATTTTTTTCTTTGATTTCATCTTAATCACTTAGATCAGAGTTCCATCTCCAACCTCTGATTTGCATAATGGCAGGAGTTCCGATCACTATCGACCCCTTCCGACTAAGCCAACACATTCACACCACCTTTCTCCATCTTTTCCACTCTCTGCCCACTTCAGATCATCACGGATCTAAAGATCAGCTTCCCCTCATATCACGTCCACTTGAGCTTTCACCTATTCATCATTTTCTATCTTTTTGTGTTAATAAACGTGATCAGGAAAACCCTATGAGCATAAGCTTTCAGTTGCAGATCCTTCAAGTGAATCTGGAGCAAAGCATCCCAAGTTGGAGGGCCACCTGGAGTCGTTCATCACTTGACCTCTAGCTCGTCGAGAAGACACATTCGACCATCGTTGAAGTCTGGGATCGATAGAGCGTCATTGCAGGAAGTTGGAGCATAATCTCCTAGCGGATTTGGGCAAGCAAAGACTGAGTTCTCCTTGATCGAAGTTCATCAGAGTCCATCTTCTTTAGAGTTCTTACAGGTCCTTTCATCGTTGTACAATTAAGAACATCATCCCAGATTCAATCGCGGCCATCTAATTTTCCCCAATTCTCCATTGTGGATTGAAGATCGAGTTGTGATCAATGCCCTCCACTCACGATCCAATCCCAGCCCCTGGATTAGAACCTCCGTGCATCCGAGCAATTCCTTGAGCCACACCATTTAAGGGTACAATTGCATCTATTTTGCCCTTATCTTTCTTTTATTTTCAAATAAGTCCCTAATGGCTCGGAAAGTTGCACTGTTAATCGGCTCTGATTTGATCTGGCTAGGGGGTGCTCATCTGATGGTGGGAAGAAGGTCTAAAAGAACAGCTCGCTGGGTAACTTCAACCCACGATATCTGGAGATCGGGTGTTCAGATCAAAGCTCTCAGGGGTCTAGCATCGTCGTGAAGCCCCTCCACATCAACCATGATGCTTGGATGGAGGAGTGGACGGCTAGATGGTCCAAAGGAGGTGCTCCTTCTGGAACTACTCCGTTGGCACAGCTGGGGTTCCAAATGAGTTTGCTCGTGCGTACGTACACCTACAAAAGGTAGAGAGACTCGCGGATGTGGCTCCGGTCGGGTTATTTCATTGCAAGATAAGGGGAAGCGATGAGGAATGGGGCTCTACCTCCGGCGAAGGCATGGGAAAGAAGTCCTGGCCTTAATCTTGCTATGATGGGTGAGCCTAAGGAGGGAAGGATGCATACGAAGGATGACGACGAGTAGGGAGTTCGATCCGTACAGATGAAGGTGGGTTACAGGGCCCCAACCAGCTGGTCGGGGTAGAGGAACAGGCGGTGATGATGAAATGGAAAGTGGAATCGAAATGGAAGGTAGGGGATATGAGTGATACCTGTAGGGTCCAACGGACTCAAGAGCTCCAGGAGAGAGAAAAGGTGGAGGTTGTGGCCTCAACCAGGTTGCGGCTGACCAAGGAGGCTTCTAACAACGGCTCTCTAGTGACGCAACGAGCTGCGCTCCAGCGGACCACCTAACGACATTCCAAAGGCATCTCTGAGGAGCTTTCACCTTCCTAAAGGTATCTGGGTGTCTATGGTGGTGCGAGGAACGAGCTAAAGAGATGGAGGAGTGGATGAGCATATTTATAGTAGCGACCAAGGGTCCAGAAAGATCGGAAGGAGGAGCGAAACCCTATGCAGATCCGATTGCACTTAGCGATCCGCGAGGATCACAAATCCTAGGAGTGCAATCAGGTAGTGGAATCGAAGCAAGAGGAGGTCAGCTGCGATCGAGAAAAATCTGAGAAGAAGCTCTCGCGATGCGATGTAAGACCCGACCTGGCTAAGAGGAGACATTGACCGGGGTCAACAATCCTCCGTGGCCTAATGAGAATTCAGGATTTACAAAAATGAAAGAATAATAAATATAAAATAGAATGATTTTAAAATAAAAAGTGTATAAAATAAAATATATTTATTATTTTATAAGCTATTTTTCCTGTGATTTTTAATTATTTTTTTAAAAAATAATATAAGGTATATACAATGTACTATGTTATATACAGGTATATTATACATATGAGATATATACAAGTATTTTACTTTATTATTTTTGCAAAAATTCTTTTTATCTTATATTTTATTTAGTTACAAAATAATTTAAGGAATATAAAATGATTTTTATTTGATTTTTATAAATTAATTAGGGTTGTAAAATAAATAGGTATTGTATTATATACATGTGTCTTTTGTACAAGGGGTTGCTGGATTTTATTTTTATTTTTTATTTTATTTTGTTTTTCTGATTTTTATTTTATTTTTATATTATTATTAGGACTTTATACAAATGTAAAATAAATAATGCGGCATTCACATCAAGTAAAATAAATGTAAATAATTATATATACAAGTATAGGTAACATGTACAATACATACTATACCCTTATCTCTCTCTACTTATTCTTTTGCGACCAGGTCAAGACTTGACCTTCTCTTAGGGTTTGGGTCACTCTGTATTTATGCTAAATACATGCTTATTTTTCTTTTCTCTTTATTCTTTTATTTTTGCAAAATAGGTGTTAATTATGAGATATTAACAATGGCATGTACAATGTTTATTTATTTTATTTACAGGAATTTACATGTGATTTTTTTAAAGATAAAGCTAAAATAAAAGAATAGAGAATGAGAATCGTAGATTCATCAGACATCATCCATTGTAATTCTATACAGAGATAGAGAGGAGTGTATGTAGCATCTCCATCGTCTGTGACAAGGACAAATGTTACCCAATTCTGGCATGATCCAAGGTGGAATTGCTCCACCTCACTGTGAGATCACATCAAAACTCGCTTCCATCGAGCTTTTGAAAGCAAAGTTTTAACATCATATGACGAAGAGCTATCTTCCTAGAGGTATATATCTACTCCCTTCTTTCTATGCTTTTATTTCTTCGTCTTCTCATTTTATCTACCTTCCACCATCTCCAATATCTTATCCCCCTTCTTCTTCGTATTTTTGAACCATCCTGATAATGCATTGAAAATCACCATCGCCTCCGTAAACCCATCACTTCACTCTCTACCTCATCGTACCTTATCCTTTCCAATGAAACCATCATCATAATGTCTCTCCTCTCCACATCTGCGCTACAAAAGCATCACCCACATCTCTTTTCTTGCATATCATGGTAGGATTAAGCCTCCTGCTCGAACCAACCTTTCTTCGTGTGTTGACAGATGTGGGAGCCTAAGATGTGTCACCGAAACCTACGTTTCTCACTCATGACCGATGTAGATCGAGGAGACCTTGATAAGCATCTACTATTGGTTTGATAAGCCACATCGCATCTCAACAACTAGTTTAAAGGTAAAAGCATTGTCCGGTCGTCCTAGAAGAATGTCATCAGCGTCACTGAAGCTCCCTCTATTATCATATGTTGTTCTAATGGAGATTGCATTAGAGCCGCTCAAATAGGCCCTCAATCTGAGTTGCACAACCATTTAGCAATGAATGACAACGTTGCACACCCTTCAATCGCAGGATCAGATCTTTTCCAAACCATCCCCATGATAGACTAGGTTATACATGCAATCAGAAGTGTGACTTGATCCACGATCATTCCCATTTCTATAGATCAAGCCTTTGGACCAATTTCACAATATACTAGCCAAGTTTTCAATATTACAATAAGTTTTGACCGATTCATAATGGCAGAAATACCACTATGTTCATGCAATTATATATTACAACCCATTCATCATATAAATTTAAATTCGATATCATTTTGTAGCTCCAACTAATAATCTATTATTTGACATATTTTAGATAACATTTAGAGATGTATTGAATTATTCATGAATTTAAATAATTGATTCTTACATTATTATTCATTGTACATCCAAATATCTCTGAAAATTGTGAAAATAATTGTTTTGAAGATTTTGATATAAGAAAACTTTTGGCACATTTTTCTTAGAAATAATTACTATTATGCTGTGAATAAAATAGTCTACATATTTCCTTATCTATTTTTTTCCAGGACACATGTTATAATACTTCTTAAAATTAAAATAATCTTATTTTATTTATCTATTATCTATAATTTTTGTGGAATTAGTTGACAAGGCTTTCTTTTCTTAAAAAATAATAACAAATTGGGATTTTACGTAATATATTTTTTTATCAATATTTCTAGAAATTCCAAAAAATCATACCAGCTTTACTTCATCATATATTGCGTGGAATATTTTTAATTTTCAAAAATATAAAACCAAAAATATTACCGGTGCCATATTAAATTCATCATTAACTGAAAACTTACAAAAAGGGTTTAAATTCCTCATTACAAATAGTTTAAGGAAAAAAATATAATTTACATTTTTAGAGGTCATTTTAATAAAGAAATCATTTTTGCAATCCAAAATATTTTTCATTATGCTTGTCATTTATTTTCTGTTTAATTTTATTTTATTTGTGATAAAAATATAAAACTTAAAATTGTTAAAATAAACTTTTAAATAATAAAATTTAAACAATTTTATTTTTTAACATCAAACATAATTGATATTTGCACAATTATTTGGAGTCCCTAATTTGATCGAAGTTATATCTAAAATCTTCATTACTTCCTTATGCTCAACCTTAGACTTCACTAACATCACATTCACACGCATATCTTATGTGGGTTTTTTTGGCTGATTACCTTTAATCCACATTATATTATAAAAACTTGAGATACATTAATTACTTCTTTATAATTAATAAGGATAAAAAGTGGTTCGTCGGATGGTATCGTTGTCGGGGAAGTTGCACAGCTTTTAGAACTTAGATCTATTTTCCTGATATTGAATTTATGTGTTATTTATCAATTTTGTGTGCCACTGCACTGTTTTTATTTCATTCACTTGTGAACTCAAGCGGCTTTTTGGGATTCAGTGTAGTAGGAGAACCAAAGGTGGGGACTTCCATGAAAAGAACGTAATGGTAGAGAAACTTTTTTGTTTTTTTGAGAATGAGAGAGAGAGAGAGCGAGTCCTAGAGTTTAGGCTTGCTTTCTCTATTTTTATTACTTTTTGTACATTTATAGCAAACTCCATTCACAGCCTCACGTGTGAAGAACAGAACTTTTGGACTTGGTCTATTTCGACCACAGCTGGGTGGTTGGGGCCAAATTTTCAATGTAGTTCTAGGATTGCACATCATCTATTAGATCTTATATCTAGGATTATTATGTATGAGCTTACAAAATTAAAATCATATTTTACGCTAAAGGACGAACTCGACCACTCCAATAATTAGTCAAATCAAATTATTACTTCATTACTAATAGAAATTGTTGTTTAGGTGTGACTTTTTGTAAGCATTCATTAATTAGAAATATATGTTTAGGATTTATAAATTGTGTTTGCATCCCATATGTATATTGTAAGGAATCACTATTAGTATATCTAACTGTGCATTCATCATTGTGTTGCCCATATTTTCAATTCACATAAAACTGAAAGAAAATTAGAATCTCCTATATATGATCCATTGAAAATCGACTGAAATTTAGTAACAACCTTATTTAAGATTAGGATTGCCAATCTTTCAACCAAATAAAACAAAATAAAATAAGAAATCATTATAAATGTAAGAGCAACCTCAATATTATTTACGAGTACTTTCGAGACTAAGGAGCCAAGAGGATTAGAGCCAAAATCACTAGACATGTTCCCTAAGTGTATATGCTTTGACTCTCGGGTATACAATACTGTAAACACTTGCCTTCAACTTAAAATAGTGACATCACCAGAGACGACAACATCTATGAGCTCTCTTAAGTACAATTTCTTGCAAAAATAATCACTAACTTAAAAAAAATTAAATAAGTCGAACTCTTATGGTTTTCACGAATAGTGTGAATCTACGTTTTGCATTGTGTTTTGATTGTGTGTGCACATATGATCATGCTTGTGCACGTCTTTACATAACTTTTTTGGTAACTATAGTCTCTTGAATCGAGGATGGAGGAGGAAGTCAAATTTATTGTGTACTTTACACGATATACGATGACTAATTCACCCCCAAAATTCTCATGAGTTTGATAAAACTCTATTTCTGAACCACCTCCTGCAGAGGATGAACCTCTTCTCAAGTGCGGTTTCTTCTCTTTTAAGCAAGGTTAGACCCAAGACTGCTTCTTTCGCAATCACAGAGGATGGCTCTCTCCTCAGTGAAATTCTCTTTTCTCAAAATGAACCTGACATATCTCTTTTACCTGGATGATGAATCTGCATTTCATAATTTTTATTCATTTATTTTAGCTTAAAATCTCTTATAAAACACATGTAAATATCACTAATTCATTCTGTTATTAACTCTAATTATTGTGTAAGTATTTTATATTTATCACTATTTTAACCTAAAATAAATAAAGAAAGAAATAAAGGGAAAATAACGAAAATAAGAGACAATATATATGCAGTAGTACATGCTAAATCTGACCCTGATACAAGGTCAAGACTTAACAGGATCGATAAGGAAGAAAGTAGGGAGAGATAAGTCCTAATCACCAGAAAATCCAGAAAATTAACTTGTCACCTATATATATTCATCACCTATAAAATATTTTCTGTATTACACATTCTCTTATTAATTCAATCATTACGAAGTCTTTGTAAATAAAATTTATTCCTTCTTGAAATTTATGACTAAAATTCTTTTGTTATAAGAATAATAGAAATTAAAATCCATTTATATTGCGTAAAATACATCACTCTCCAAATGCCACAAAGTACGAACTTCCAAGATCATTATTTGCTCCGCCAAGACTTCAAATTCATAAACTCACTTTCATTGTACTCCAAATTATTATCGTCTTTAAAATGGAGGTAATTTCATAAAAATCAGAGTTAGAGTGTGAAATGTGGTCAATTGGGATATTATTGTATATTATACCTATATATACTATATATATTATTTAATTATTTATTTCCTTGTGCATATTTGTGAATATTGTATTTTTACTTAATTATGAATATTGTATTTAACTTCCATAAAATATAAATAAAAATAACAAAATCAAAAATCAACAAAAATAAAATCATGTACATATTGTATATGCATCACCATGTATATATAGTACTTATACTTATTTAATTGACTTAATAAATTAATTCTTAAAAATAAAATAAAAATACCATTAAAACCCTTGTAAAATATTTTAAATAAAGAAAATATTAAATTATGTATATATGTGTATAAATTATGAACTAAAAATCTAAACACTATTTATATAGGCATACATACCTACATTTTACATCTTGTATTAATTTTAGCCCTTGTATATACATTATTTTGTTACTTAAAAATCACCAAAATTATCTTTAATTTATTCATAACATTTTTTATTTACATTATTTATTTTTAAAATTCATTTTCATTGTTTAATTGATTATTTAACTTTTTATTGTATTTTATTGTTATCCTTATCTTGTCCGCGTCCTAGGCACACTCTAATTGGCCAAACTCAGATCTGTTGACCCGGGTCAACTTCCCAATCTCTGCTACCCGCTCGTTCATCTCGTGTTCGTTGTTACTTCGCCTCTTTTCCCATGCGCCCTAATCACCAACTATTCCCGCTTCCTTCTCCAATCTTTTCGCCTGATCAATTCTCTCACTCGCCACCACCTCATCTCCACTGATCACTTCATGTGTTGCGCCCATTTTGAATTTAAATCCACACCGGACCTCACCCTATAAATATTTCCCATCCACCTCCAATGAGTGATTGATCCGACTTTAGCCCATTTCCTCCATAAGTTTGAGTTATGGCGAGTTGATCGGTGACAGAGGTCGACTACCTTCAAGTAGGAGTGTGAGAATTTGAGCGAGACTCGTAATCCAACTACATCGCTAGAGCCTTCCGCCGTGTCTCTGCCTCTCTATCATCAACTGCAAATCAAGGTGATTCCTTCCTTGCTTCTATTCCATAGGTATCTTAGATGGTTTCTTCATTCAGCATTTATTTTTTTCTTTGATTTCATCTTAATCACTTAGATCAGAGTTCCATCTCCAACCTCTGATTTGCATAATGGCAGGAGTTCCGATCACTATCGACCCCTTCCGACTAAGCCAACACATTCACACCACCTTTCTCCATCTTTTCCACTCTCTTCCCACTTCAGATCATCACGGATCTAAAGATCAGCTTCCCCTCATATCACGTCCACTTGAGCTTTCACCTATTCATCATTTTCTATCTTTTTGTGTTAATAAACGTGATCAGGAAAACCCTATGAGCATAAGCTTTCAGTTGCAGATCCTTCAAGTGAATCTGGAGCAAAGCATCCCGAGTTGGAGGGCCACCTGGAGTCGTTCATCACTTGACCTCTAGCTCGTCGAGAAGACACATTCGACCATCGTTGAAGTCTGGGATCGATAGAGCGTCATTGCAGGAAGTTGGAGCATAATCTCCTAGCGGATTTGGGCAAGCAAAGACTGAGTTCTCCTTGATCGAAGTTCATCAGAGTCCATCTTCTTTAGAGTTTTTACAGGTCCTTTCATCGTTGTACAATTAAGAACATCATCCCAGATTCAATCGCGGCCATCTAATTTTCCCCAATTCTCCATTGTGGATTGAAGATCGAGTTGTGATCAATGCCCTCCACTCACGATCCAATCCCAGCCCCTGGATTAGAACCTCCGTGCATCCGAGCAATTCCTCGAGCCACGCCATTTAAGGGTACAATTGCATCTATTTTACCCTTATCTTTCTTTTATTTTCAAATAAGTCCCTACAAGGACATGTGTTGTTTTATTTTTATTTGTGCATTTACATGCTTGACCTTTGTATTTAATTTTATCCGCACTTTAGTCCCTGCTTAAACGGAGCTCTTGGGTCGCACATGATTTGTTGGGTTATTTGCAATAAAAACATTAGCAGTTTTGAGTTATTATTTGGACCTTGAAATTATTTTGTTTACATCCAAGTCTGGTCCAACGGAGCACACATGCCCATGTACGTGTTTTGTTAGAAATTTTATATATTTCATCCCGTGATTTTTTACTTCTTATCATTCAGTCTGCAAACATTAAATATTTGTTTTTCAATCCCTGTGAGTCTACATTTGTCTTGCATGTTTAAAATAAAATAAAAAATATTAAAACCCCTTTACAAATTCCATAAAAATTCTTATAAGTTCATGTTACATCCATCTTGCATCCATAAATCTCATTTTGCATTTTCATTATTTTTATTATTTATAAAAGGTTAAAAAACTCATAAAAAATCCATGTTTGTATTTCAAAATAAATAAAAAAATTGCATAAAAATTATAGAAAAATTCTTTTGTGTTTCTTCCGATTTATTTTGATTTATTTTCAATTTTGGAATTTTAATTCTTCATAAAAACTATAAAAATCACAACAATATTAAAAATGTTAGAAATTCATAGAAATTCAATTAAAAATAAAAAAAATCATAAAATTGACTTTCTGGAAAATATAAAGAATACCTTTCATTCTGTATACATTTCACTCATCTTTGACATTGTTTATTATTTTAAAATTCCAAAGACATTCATTTTATTTTCTATTTATTTAATTCCCTATTTTGGTTTTTTAAATGATTTGAAAATTGTGAAAAAAATCTATAAAATTTACAAAAAAATAAAAATTTATCAAAAACCTAAAAATAATTTTACTTTAATTTTATGATCATTTTTGATATATTTGTAAAATATAAAAGAGTGGTTGAGAGTGTGTGTTTAATTTTTCTTTATTTATTCAATTGTTTTTTAAAAAAAAGTCTTTTGCAAAAAGTTAAAAAGATAAAAGAAATTAGAAATCAGAAAACAAAATTAAAATATAAAATAAAATTTCATAAAAATATATATATAATTCAAAAACACAAAAACCAAGCATAGTGTGTATAGAAATTCCTTCATTCTTTCACTAATTTTTCATTGCATTTCGGGATTTTTGTAGCCTTCCGGAGTTCTATCATGTTATCTATACAGATAAATTAGATCGTAACTTATCTTGCTACATTTTCTTCTTTATTTATTTTTCTTGAGAATTGAATATTTTTTGTTGAGAGATTTTTAGGGCTGCAACGACATTGCAATTAATTTCCATATTTAAAACCCTGAATTTCCCATGCTCAAACAAATGGTGTTATTGCCGGGGAGGCACGACGGGGGTAGTTAGGTTTTTCTTTTGATTCATTATTCTTGGTTTTTATACTTTTTTCTTTCTTTTATTTTTGTCGATTCGTTTTCATTCATTCATTTCATTGTTCATATTCATTGTATTTATTTACATTCTTTTTTTCTCATATTTATATAGTTGTGTCTCTTACACATTCTTGTGTTTCCTCTTTCTTGTGAAGGAGACTAATTATTCGGAGCAATTCTGCATAGAATTTTTTACCATAGATAGATTTTAGCATTTTATTCAAACTCTTGTAAAAGGACATTATATACCTTGTGTGTGGGGTATGTTTTGCCAAGTGCCAGTGTGCTTGGGAGACCTCACCGATTTTGTTTTCATCACCTTCTTTTTCTTTGTTTCACGTGATTTTATGTGCTTGAGCCCTGGGTGATATGATTGATTAACATTATTGATCTAGGTAATAGATTAGGTCTAAAGCCCTAAACAAGAATTTCTACACCTATAGTAGAGCATAATTTGTACTAAGCGAAATTAATTGGTTCTTGCCCGCTAATAGAAGTTATTGCTAAGACAGTTCACATGCATCATTTAGGATAGTTTATTTTATGTAGTTAAATTCTGCATGAATCACCCTGCATGTAAATTGTTAGTGACAAGGTACGCATCTCTTATCCCCTGCATGCATCATTAAATTTTATCATGCATTGGCATTTCCGACTTCCTTCTTTATTTTCATTTACATGATCTCAAAAAGAAATTGGAAACTCGGTGGGCCCTTCATTGAAAAATCCAAAAAGTGACAATTTTATAAAATCGAGACTGTTAAAGAAAACTCGACCCTAAAAATAAACATAAAGACAATCATCATAATTTTGGGGAGAGTAACCCCATCATTGTTTGCATTTACTTGCAGATTGAGTGATAGATGAACACTAGGATAGTGCCAAGCTCCAGATTTTCATTTAAACTGTTAATTCTAACAAAACGATTAGCTACTTCTTAGTGAGGGAACACAGGTAGTTGGTTAACGGTCCGTACTTCCCTTAACAGAGTGGGTGGTTTAAATAACGTTGTGTAAGGCATCGTCCTTAAGTAACACGGGTAGATGTTTTATGGTTCATACTTACACCCATACTAGCTGAAAGTGGATGCAACTAGTCATAAGAATTCAGGCCAGTCTTTAGGGAAACTTCTCACACCTAAAAACTTGCTAACTCTTTTCTAAGATTGTATTTATCACCAATTAAAATTGAAAAGCCAAAAGGCCGAACTCTTACGGTCTCCACTTGTGTCAGTTGGTGAATTGGAGGTTTGTTTTGTGTTTGATTGCTAGTGTTAGAGATCCTTCTGCACCCTTCGTGCCTTCTACTCATTCTCTTTTTGTTTGACCTTCGTGTTCTCGCATCTCGCCTCTTCATATCGAATATGTCGTATTGAATCATTTCTCGTTCATACTTTACAAACTCATCTCACATTCCAAACCGATCATCTTCTACTCAGGGAGCCTCACTTCCTGAGTATTCCTCTTTCTCCACTTCATACTTCACCTCATCCATCAATCCGTTGTTAAAGATTGATTCTAATCTTGAAATATCATTTAGGACTCCATCATTCTTGAAGACTAATCTAGTGCAGTTTACACTTGCAAAAACCAAGACAGTGTACTTGATGTCACCTAAGGGAAAATGTTCCAAGGATGAGCAGACCGAGATAAACACTACCAAGTTAGCCTCCATTCAATCCATTCAGGATTAGTTAACAAAATAGGATGACTTTCAAGATACATTGAGAAATGTGATTCTCGAGCTGAGGCAGAATAGACAAGATATGAGAGAGGAGGATAGAAACCATGGAGGAGGTGAGAATGGGGAAGATGAACCTATAGAGCCAGTGGCTAAGATCTCACTTAGAGAATCCTATAATTCATGAACAGAACAGAGAAATACATGGATACAAATTCCTGCGATTCATGGGCATTTCGAGCTTAAGCCCGCTATCTTACCATTACTCCCCATATTCCACGAGAATATCAGTGATGAACCTTAAGTACACCTCCAGCAATTCGACCGCATATGAAAAAGTATCCATTACCCTAACATCCCGTTAGAGGTAGTAAAGATGGCAACATTTCCTTTCAGCTTGATGGACAAGGCCCTATATTCGGTAAATCATTTAGGGAAAGTTTTCACTACATGGGAAGAGTTGAGGTCTTCTTTTCTTAGCAAATATTACCCACTTGGACACCTCAACCAGATGCGATCGATGATAGAAAACGTCTTCCAGATGTATCATGAGACTATTCACGGGGCGTGGGAAAGATTCAAAGATTTAACGGAGAAGTGCCCCCATCACGATATTCCAAAGACAAGCCTTGCAAAATTTATTTGGCAGTTTGAGTCATGAAAACCAAAAGGTGGTAGATGTCGCTTGTGGGGATAGTCATTTTAACGAAGACAAGGATGTCCTTTATCAGATTTTTAGGAGATAGCGGAGAGCTTCGAAGCTCTTTCTTCTTCACGTGCTTTTTAAAAACATCGTGTTACTTCTCCTGCAGTACCCCTCAAGATTGTCAAAATGATGACATCACATGAAGTGGATAGGGTGGTCAGTGCAGATATGGCCGTCATAGGAAATCACCTATCCAAAGTGGGAATTATTGAGAAACAATCCAAGGCGCTTGAGAAGCTCCAAGTGATCGAACAGAGGACGAAGAAACTAGATAAGCTGGAAGAGATAACCAAGCATCTGGAGCTTCTTGTGAGTATGATTAACGTGTGCTAGAGTGCAAGTGCAACAATCGACACTTCTGTGCGGGAGCAGACTTCTTCCACCTAACAGAATACCGAATGACCATCCACAGTTTAACATGTTTATTACATGCAGGCTCCTGATCAGGTCCAACAGCATTCACAGCAGATTGTACCGTACCAGCAAGATGTTCCCTACATTCCCGAGCAGTACTCTCCACCTCCACATATCATTCAATAGGTGAACGGTATCTGGTTTGACCTAGAGCACAACCAGTCTCGTCCGTCAGGGCAAGGACAGTTGGGTTTCCATCAGGGATAGAGATCCACCCACCAATTTCAGGGAGGTAGGCCACAACAGTACCGACACCAGCAGTTCTAGCCTCATTTTCAATCTCCACCTCAATTACAGAATTGGATACATCGCCAGTAGTAGATGCAGCCTGCATATTTTCCATAATCTTACCATCAACAGTAGTCCGCATCGTATGGAAAGTATTGACATCCTCCTCCTCAATACCAGCAATAGGATTTCTAGTAGCCTCCTCACTACCAGTCTCAGCGACAGCCTGTCATTGAGCATACTGAGACACCATCGGTGAATCCGGCACTCGATCGGTTAGCATTGTTGATGAAGAACACGTATGATCTTGCTCAGAGGCTCGACGACCTGAACACTACAAAGACATTGATACCAACACATGTCGAAGCCAATCCCAACAACTTCAGACGCAAGGAGTAGGAATCCCATGATCCATCCACACCAAGATAGGTATCACCCTTGATTTTACATATTTATCTAACGTCATTCATCTTAGGAATAGTAGGAGATTGCAACCGCCTTCACACCGGTTGGTATTGGGAGATCGAGATAGTGAAAGAGCTTCACCTTCTACATTGTCTTCTTCACCATCAGTGCAAAGACCTAGTGTAACAGCACCCGAGCATGAAGTTTCACCATCTTCTTCTCTACCGCCTTCACCTTCACCAGTAAAATGCAGTTCACAATCACCAAAGAGAGAGAAAACACCAGTCATGGATTCTTCTTCTACTCCAGCAGCAGCAGCCCGTCCTTTTTTAGATTTTATTTCTTCTACCTCTGTTTTGGACAACATTGTACAGACTAATTCCGCTTGCCCTATTGTACATGAGGATCCTATTTTGAATAATTGAAATGAGCATTTGAATTTTTCTTCTAATTATGTGCTATTCTCTTCTACATTGAATAAAACAAAAAAACCAAAAATTAAAAATATCCCTATCTAATCCTAGAGTGGTTGAGATTTTACATAATATATTTTTAAAGATACCAGTACTTAAGGCCAGGGAGTACATGCCTGTAGTGTAAAAGGGAATGAAAGAAGCATGTACACAAAAGCGTCAAACAAAGTCGAACAGGAGAAAAAAGACGGAATATCATATCTTGTCCATGGTTGCAGTTCATGCCATCAGCAACCTCCCACCCAAAAAGAAAGATAAGGGAGAACCTCACATCCATTGCCACATTTTTATCAAGAATTTGATCGCACTCTTCTTGATAGTGGTTCCTCCATTAATCTCATGCCTTCCTCTCTACTCACTGGGTTTGGGTTAGGACCTATTAGATCAGCCAGGATGATCCTTCAGTTTACTGATAGATCGATCAAGAAGCAGATGGGCATTTTAGAGGATGTTATGGTAACGATGCAGGGAATAGAATTCCCAATTGATTTTGTTGTCATGGATATGGGCGTACCTGCACCATTAATCCATATCCCGATCATACTAGGTTGATCGTTCCTCCGAATGGTCGAAGCAGAAGTTGATTATGGTACTAGAGAGATCATCTTTCACTCTCGAAGTGACAAGGTGAAAATAGAGACGATCCCTGATCCTAGGCCTTCATCGCCCCCAACAGCAGCAGGTGAGAGAGAACCAGTTACACCGGATACAGAGGATTGTGACTTTCTTGATGAGTTTAGAAACATATCTTTTCATCGATTTCATGGATACCAAGGAGTTCCTTTCCCAGAAGGACCTCTTGGAAAGCACAATCGACATGAGTTCCCTTGTTGATCATATTGATGTGTTTGTTGATGGGAAGTTTAAGTTGATTTCCGAGGATCAGTTTGAGAGATTAAAGGTACTTTCTGATATTCCTTTGACAAATCATTCTGAGATTATTGTTCATATACCTCCCTTAAGATATCTAATCCACATGTTGATTTTTTTGAGATATACATTTATAAGAAACACCTTTATGAGATTATTGTTGAGATATCTTAGCCCTTTATTGATGAGATTACAGAGATTTATGAACATCGTGATGAGCCGATATTTTTTGAGTAGAGATCATTCGTTGCAGATCTTTCTGAGATTCTATTTGTTGAGCTGACAACAGACAAGGTGGATATCACAAAGTACATATCATATACCTTCTACCGGTGCAGTTACATAGGTCGTCACAAAACCGATTCAAACAGTACTTAAGCTTAGGTGTTACCATCAACGTTGAAGTATGCCTTCCTTGTCTCCCCCCAAATATTTGTGGTCATCCTCAGCTCGCATTTGAATGATGAATAAGAATCTCGCATGCTAGAGGTACTTGAGAGAAACCACAAGGCCATAGGATGGAATATTTCGAATCTCTGTGGGGTTAGTTTAGCTTTGTTCTCGCATCATATCTACTTAGAGGATGATTGTAAACCCTCCCATGAGTGTCAGCATCATCTCAATCAGAATCTAAGGGAGGTTGTCATGAAAGAGATCAGGAAATAATGTGGTGCTAGCTTTATTTATCTCATTTCAAATTCCAAGTGGGTCAGTCCTTTACATGTGGTCTTGAAGAAATTCGGGATTACTATCGCGAAGAATGACTGTGGTGTGGAGATTCCGACCCATGTACCTACTTCATGGCATGTCTGTGTAGATTACCAACACCTGAATTTAGTTACCAAGAAGGATCACTTTCCACTTATCTTTATTGATCATATTATTGAGTGGTTGGAAGGGAAAGAGTTCTTTTATTTCTTGGATTGGTAGGTATAACCAAGTTGCTATTGATCTTGAGGTTCAGAAGAAAACTACTTTCACTTATTTGTTTGTTACCTATGCTTTAGACAAACACCCTTTGGATTGTGTAACACCCCCTCTATAATTCAAAGGCATATGTTGTCTAATTTTTCCGACATGGTGAGTAGTTTTCTAGAGGTCTTTATAGATAATTTCTCAGTCTGCAGGGATAGTTTTGACACATGTCTTACTCATTTAGATTGAGTCCTTCAACATTGTAGTGAGGTAAACCTAGTACTCTTGTGGGAGAACAGTAACTTTATGGTGACTAATGGGATTGTATTGGTCCACGTCATCTCCAAACATGGTATGGAGGTTGACTCGGTTAAGATTGATGTGATATCCAAGCTAGAGCTACTGTAGAATTTGAAGTAGTTGAGGTCATTTCTGGGACATGTTGGATTCTATAGGCAATTCATTAAGGACTTCAACAAGATCGTCGGACCTTTGACTGAGATTCTATGCAAGGAGAGTGAATTTGTTGTTGATGACAAAGTCCTACTTGAATTTCATCAGATGAAAGACATGGATACTAGTGCTACTGTCTTACTGCTACTTGATTGGTCTTTCCCCTTTGAGATCATGACTATCGTGTCAGATTTTGCAGTTGGAATAGAGAAGGAATGGGATACCATTTTCCATACACTATGCTAGCAAAACTCTGGATGAGGCACATCAAAAATAAACTGTCACTGAGAAGGAGATGTTAGCAGTTGCATTTGAATTAGAGAAGTTCATATCCTACCTCCTTGGTTTGCATGTTATTTTGTACACAGATCACACTACCATACGGTACTTATAGGCAATATGGATCCTTCTTCTCCAAGATTTTGATTAAGAGATTCGAGATAAACCTGTAGTGCAAAATATTGTGGTAGATCACCTTTTCTGCATTACAATGCAGAGACTTTTAAGCATAATATGATCCCTATTTCTGAGGCATTCAGATGATACCATTTTATCTATGGACTTAGTCCCATGGTATGTTGATATTGTGAACTATCTTGTCTCCAAGAAAGTTTCACAAGATTGGCTGAAGCACAACATAAACCGATTTCTGTCTAAGATGCATTTCTATCAATGGGAGGATCTGTATCTATTTCATGAGGGTTTGGATTGTATATGAGAAGGTGTATTCCTCAGGAGGAACACATCAGTGTACTTGAGCATTGTCACAAATTAGAGTATGGTGGGCATCACTTGGGGACGAGCACGTCAGCAAAGATTCACAAAGCGTCCTATGGTGGCCAACATTATTTAAGGATGCTACAGAGTATGTTAGAGATTGTACGGACTGTCAGAGGATGGGAGGAACCATTGGTTTAAAATATACCATGCCCCTAAGATATAAACAGATTTCTAATGTTTTTGATGATTCAGGCGTAGACTTAATGGGCCCATTTCCTATCAGTAAGGAATATCATTACATCATACTTCATGTGGAGTATGTTAGTCGATGGGGAGATGCTATCCCCACCCAAGCCGTTGATAGTCGTACGATGTGTTCCTTCATCAACGACCATATTATTGTGCGGTTCGAGATCCCAAAGATACTCATTTGGAGAAGATATTTCGTTAATATAGAAGTCAATATGCTTGTGAAGGAGTACTCCGTTGAGAATAGAGTTGCGTCTCCTTACCGCCCATAGTCTAATGCTTGGCTAAGATTTCAAATAGGCAGATAAAGATCATATTGCAAAAACTTATACATCCAGATAGGAAGAACTAATCCCAGATGCTTGACTCAGTTCTATGGTCTTATCGGACGGAGTACAAGTCTCCATTGGGTATATATACCTACAAATTGGGGTATGAAAAGCCTTGCCACCTGCTAGTAGAATTAATTCACAAATCATTATGGACATTCCCGGTATACGATTTGGATTATGATAAAGTAAGAAAGAGCAGGAAGTTGGATTGGAATAGATTGTTGGAATTACGAGACTTTACATATGACAACTCTTTCATGTATAAGGAGAAAGTCAAGTATTTGCAAGATAGACACATTATAAGGAAGGCTTTCTCACATTATCAGAAAGTTTGTTGTTCGATGCTAAGTTGAAGTTGTTTCCAAGAAAATTAAAAGCGAATGGTCAGGACCGTTCATCATGAGAGCTATGCGTGAAAATGGTAGTATTGTCATATCTAGGTTGTCATCTAATGCATAGCCATTTGTTTTGAATGGATAGTCGCTTAAGCCATATCTAGATCATGATACATTCATGTCTGTGGTTATTCTATATATGTCGTATCAGATGATGACTTTTTGATATCTATTGCGTCTGTACATGAGTTAACTTTCTCTTGTATACATCCTTTTGTTTTATTCTTTCTTCTTCCACTTTTATCGTTCATCTCTTTTTCGTGTATGTGTGTTATACTTAGGATGTTCTCTATCCTATGTATAGGGGAGGTGAATGATTTGAGTTGTTCATATTCATTCTATTTTATCATTCTTATCGTTGAATATAATTAGGGTCCCCTTATATTTTCGTGGTTTTATTTTCTTTTCTTTCTTCTGATCTCTCGCTTGTCCTTCAACTTGTTGATATTCTTTTTCTATACTTAGGGATCTTTTACCCTAAGTATAGGGGAGGATGAGTCAAGTTGTTGAGTTTGTTCATTCTCTTCCTCGATTTTCCTCGTTTTTACAATCTTCTAAACTTAGAGTTATTTGATCTTAAGTATAAGGGGATCGCCAACTTCTAATCTCTTCATCTATTCTTTGAGTCATTGTTGTATATGATTCTTTTTACTTTTCTATACTTAGCACGAGTTATGTCTTCCTTTGTAGCTCTTTGATAACTATGAGGACATAGTTCGAGCTAAGTATAGGGGGTGTCGTATATTATATATATACTTTATCCATAACTCATACTTTTATTAATAAAATGACTTTCGAAAATGTGTTCTTTGTAAACTTATTTTCTATACTATATAAAATATTTGTTTCAAGGGATACAAATTATGGGATGTATATATATTCGTAAAACCCACATGTGTATAAAAACTTTGATCATCTCCCTTCCTGTATATAAAACTCTTTTATAAAACTTGTATATAATGTCCTCTTGTAAAATCTTGTCTAAAATTTGTATAATCCTTGTATATAATTTTATATATTCAGTTTACTAACTTTTTTTATTCTTTGAAAAAAATGCTTAAAATCCATAAAAATTTGCAAAACCATTTGAAAAACTTTTTCATAACGATTTTCCTTTTTCTTTCTTTCAAAAAAAAGTGTACATACTTTTTGCATTTGCATGCACATTTTTCATTATATTATTGACATTTAACCTAGTATAAAATAAAATTGAAGAAGGAGCTTGGTCATAGTCTTAATCCACTTAATTTCAGAGGAACCTTATAAGAACTGAAGTGAGACTTTTCTGGTCCTAGCGACTAAATTCTTTGAGTACACAAGACTATGTTCACATGTCATCTTGATTAGTCTAAGTAGAATATTTAACAACACATGTATAATTCTTCTAGACAGTGGCTTAACTTGTACAAGCACTCTACGTAAATCTTTATAGATGAGGTGGTGAGGAGCAGAATCCTTTGACTTGGGGTAGCACATGGGTGTGTAACAACTAGTGGAAACATATGTCTTCCTCTAGGGAGGATAGTGCATCTTAATCCAGTCTAGTAACTGTGGGGTTGCAATAATGCTTCACAAGAGGGATAGTCTATTGGATCAAGAAGAAAAACTCCTTATGTACATGTTGTACCCTTGTATATATTCAAAAAAAATACAAAATCAAAAAATCTAAAAAGAAGTGGACATGACTGATTGAAAATAAAATGCCTACCAAAGTGTATAGTCAATAAGTAATGATGAGCTTCAAAGTCATATTCTTATGAGCTTGCAGCTGGATGACATGGCTACACTGGTCATGCACCCAAGGATAAGTAGCTACATTGACTACCATCCATTCTTTTCTCCATCTCCTCTTCTTGAGATGGTTGCACTTGAACTTAGAACGGAACATCCCCGCTCCTCGAGGAAAGAGTTGCTACACCGGGGAACTAGAGTTACCTTATTGAGGGAGGTTGTTTCTTTACCATTTCTGAGGTGGGGAGCTATATTTCACTTACATTGTACAAGTAAAGATTCATTGTCACAAAATTTTGCATATGTAGACTTGTTTTGACCTAACGGTTGAGGTGACTTGTATAGGAGTTTTGTGGAACTTGAGATCTGTTAGGTTTTAAATCCATTTCTCAATAAGGTTCCGTCAAACTAATAATCAAAAGGTCTAACCGAGCTCCATACTACAATTTTATGAAGATAAGTTTAATACTCAATTTTGTTCTAAAATCTTTATTTTTCCTTTATTCTTTTGTTTTTCTTTCTTCTTTTATTCACTTATTCTTTCAAATAAGTGTTTGCTAAGGGACTAGCAATGGTAAAGTATAGGGGGTGATGAATCTGCATTTCATCATCTTTATTCATTTATTTTAGCTTAAAATTCCTTATAAAACACCTGTAAATATCACTAATTTCATTCTTTTACTAACTCTAGTTATTTTATAAATATTATATATTTATCACTATTTAAACCTAAAATAAAAAATTGAAGGAAGGAAAAATAAAGAAAATAAGAGGTTGTATATATGTAATAGATACATGCTAAACAAGAATCCAAGAGAAGGTCAAGACTTGACCTGATCGACAACGAAGAAAGTAGGGGAAGATAAGGCCCAATCATCAGAAAATCCAAAAAGTTAAGTTCTCACCTATATATATTCATCACATGTACATTATTGTCTATATTACACATTCTCTCGTTAATTTATTCATTACCAAATTCTTTGTAAATGAAAAATTCTTTTTCTTGAAATTTGTGAATAAATTTCTTTTGTAAATAATAAAATAACTACAATTAAATTCTGTGTATATTATGTAAAATACATCACTCTCCAAAAGTCACAAAGTACAAACTTCCAAGATTAATATTTGCTCCATTAAGACCTCAAATTCATCAAACTCACTTTCATTGCACTCCAAATTAAATTATTTGTAAAATAAAGGTGATTTCACAAAAATCAGAGTTAGGTTGTGAAATGTGGCCAGTTGGGGTAATACTATATATTATACCTATATATATACAATGTACAATATTTAGTTGAGTTTTTTTGTGCATATTTGTGAATATTGTATTTTTACTTAATTGTGAATATTGTATTCAACTTATATGAAATACAAATAAAAATTACAACATCAAAAATCAATAACAATAAAATCATGTATATATTGTATATGTACACCATGTGAATACTGTAATTATACTTATTTAATTGACCTAATAAATTAGTTAATAAAAATAAAATAAAATACCACTAAAATACTTGTAAAATATTGTACATAAAGAAAATATTAAATTATGTATATATGTGTATAAATAATAAATTAAAAATCAAAACACAATATATAGGTATCAATCTACATTTAACACCTTGTATTTATTTTAGTCATTGTAATACATTATTTAATTAATTATAAATCACCAAAATTAAGTTTAATTTATTCTTACCATTTTTTATTTACATTATTTCTTTAAAAAGTCATTTTCGATTTTTAATTGATTTATTTAGATTTTTATTGTATTTTTGTTGTTATCCCTATTTTGTTCGCATCCTAGATGCGCTCTAATTGGCCAAACCTGGGTTTGTTGACATGGGTCAACTCCCCAGTCTCCGCTACCCATCCATTCATCTTGCGTCCTCCGTTACCTCACCCTTTTTCCCATGCGCTCTAATCACTAACTGCTCCCGCTTCCTTCTCCAATCTTTTCACATGGTCAATTCTCTCACTCACCAACACCTCATCTCCACCAATCACTCCAAGAGTTGCACCCATTTTGAATTCAAATCCATGTCAAACATCACCCTATAAATATTACCCTTCCACCTCTGACGAGTGATTGATCCGACTTAAGCCCATTTCCTCCTCGAGTTTGAGTTCTGGCAAGTTCATCGATGACAAAGGTCGACTACATTCAAGAGGGAGTGCGGGAATTTGAGTGAGACTCATGATCCAACTATGTCGCTGGAACTTTCAGTCGCATCTCCACATCTCCGCCATCGGCTGCAGATCGGGGTGATTCCTTCCCTCTCTTCTATTTTGTAGGTATCTGACGACACGCTTTGCGACTCGAGTTAAGTATCAGATAATAACCAGGTCGTTGGGACCCAAATCACAAAGCAAAGTCAACAAGAAAAATTAGACAACCACTCAATCAACAAATAAGGCAATCAAAATAAATGTTAGTGGTCTCCACTATTTTATTTTAACCTGGTATAGCGATCAGGTTCGAACTCAAGGAACACAAGTAAAACCTACGAAATAGTCATGATCATGCAAGAAAATGCATATTTTTATTAATTTTAATTTTGTAAATTTTTGTGTTTTTAATTAAGGAAGGCAAGCAAACAAACAAAGCAACTACACATACAATCAAGCTTTTACAATTTTTAGTTAAGGCCAAAAATATTCAAAAATTATGAATAAAAAATATTTTTATCTTTTTCAAATATTCAAGTGTTTTTGTGATTTTTTGGAATTTTTATAATTTTATATGATTTTATAAAAATCCAAAAAGAGATAGAAACACAAATAGTGCATAGCCAGGACAATATTACAAATTAAACATGTTTAGGAGCCCTAATGTCCAAGAGGGCAATTTTATGAGATACGAGATAAAAAGAGCTACAAGCAAAAATCAAAATCCTATTTTTTTGATTTTTTGTAGATTTTTTAATGATTTTTTTATGTTTTTAAGATTTTTGAGATTTTTAGGAATTTTATGAGGGCTTTTGAAGCAAAAATGCTACTGAAGGCAAAACACACATATAAAAAAACACTCATGAATTTTTTTTGGACTTCTTCAAACAATTTTATAATTTTTATGTATTTTCTAAAATATACGGTGAGTTTTTAGTGGTTTTTTATTTTTACGAAATAAAATATTCAACAAAATTAATCTCAAAAATCACGATAAATAATACACGTTAGCAGGAGCTACCAATATAATTTATATAATTTTTGGACTTAATTTGGTAATTATTTGATTAAAAACAACACACAGTTTACAAGGACCTAGTTGCAATTATAATAAAGCTCACAAGCCAATTAATAATACAAACAAGAAGTTCACGGCCACTAGTGCAAAAGGTTCAGAGAATTCACGCACATGCGCAATACACCATGCCAGGGGTATAAATGCAAATATCAAAAAAAATCATCCAAACATAACATCCAGATATTCAGGACGCATCATGCAAAACACCACAAAATCACGTGGGACAGCACATGAGTTCAGACATAGGGGACTAAATGCAAATATATAAAACTATGAGGTCCAAACTATAAATGTTTTAAACTATACTTTATATTTTCTAGACTAAAGAGAAATACTGAGATAGACAAGAGCAAAAGGGAAATATACCCTTCACAAGCGTGTGGGGAACGTGCAGGCACCAGGAAGCTCGGGCGCAGGCGCTAGCCTACGGGCCTGATCTTCTGACGCTACAGATTTGACGGTCAGAGAATGTCGGGGACATGCGGCCAGTTGGTGTCAGATCCAATGGTCGAAAGGTTCCTGTTGTCGGCGGCTGAGATAGAATCTAGTAGAGGAAGGCTTCATCTAACGGTAGCGGAGGGTGTTGGAAGAACAGTCCCTGAGCAAACTTCAAGCGAGCAATGGATGTGATCCATTGCTCCGATGAGCCCACCAACGGGTCATGTGTTGTCGTGTGAGTGCTCCGCTCCCGCTGAACGGCTCCGATGGAGGTGGCAATGGTCAGATGGGCACAGTGGTCAAGCTCCTCCCGGAGCTACTCCACCTGAGCAGCCAGTTGGCCAAAGGGGGTCTACTGCACAAACCAACACCTACAAAGGATATAGGAGACTCTGGTCGTGGCTCTGTTCTACTTTATTGCAAAGAGAGATATGTGAAGTGTGGGGTAATGGGATTTGGGTCTCCTATGTAGATAGAGGGACGAGACCTGGCCTTAATCTCTACATAGGGGTCGAGGCTAAGGATGATCAGGTTGCAATGCAAGATGTGGGATGAAACGAGGGGTTGATCGATACATATGTGAGGGTGAGACGAGGCTCCTATCAGGATGTTCGGAGTAGATGAGCTGCGGCGGAGGTGGAATGAAAGATTTGATGGGAATGGAAAATGGAGTAGAATGATACATTACCTGAGGGTGATGATGAACTCAGCAAGGTCAGGTGGAGCTGGGAGACGGGGTCGTGGCCTCGACCGTGCTGCGGCAAGCAGGGAGGCTGGACGTGATGGAGAACTCTAGCCATGTAGCTGCGCTGCGTGAATACACTACCAAACTTCAATCCAAAGATGCCCTCCGGCCATTTTCACTCAACTGAAGATTTCTAGGGGTGAAAGAAGGGGCGAGGCATGAACTGTTCAGCTGTGGAGGTGGAGGCGAGAATTTATAGGATTCATAGGGGGTCGGGATGATCGAGCGAAAGCGCGTAACCCTAGGAAGATCCGCGCCTTCCTAGGGATCCACGAAGAACATGGATCCTAGGAGGAGGCTCGGGCGAAGAATCATGGCAAGATGTGATCGGGTCAGTGCGTGAAAATATGGAGAAACGGCTCTGACGAGAGATGGACGACCCGACCCAACTTGGAAGGAGACATTGATTGGATTCAACAAAGGCTCAGACCAATCAGAAAATAGGGATGTACAAAATGATTAAAATTTCAATAAAAAATAATAATTGAATTCCAAATAAAAAGGGTATAAAATAAAAACTGTTTATTATTTTTCAAAAAAAATTGTGATTTTTAATTATTTTTATGAAAAGTAAATTAGTGTATATACAGTATATGGTATTATATATATATGTATAATATACCTATGTGCTATGTGCAAATATTTTATTTTTTATTTTTACACAAATACCCCAATTTTAAATTTTATTTATTTTTAATATAGTTTTAGGAACACAAAATATTTTTTATTTTTATGAGTTATTTACATGTACATATTAAATAGTGAGTGTGGTGTATATACATGTGTATTGTACAATGAAAGGGATTTTTTATTTATCTTTTTATTTATTTTTTTATTTTTATTTTCTTTTTGTATTATCAATAGAAGTATATAGAATGAGGTAAAAATAAAAATTTTGTTTTATTTTGTCAAAAATAATTATTTACACACATAGGTAATATGTACAATACAAAGTAGGCCCTATCTTTCTCTACTTATTTTATTTGATAATCAGGTCAAGGTTTGATCTTCTCTTGTGGTACATGCACTCTGTATTTATTATAAATACCTCATTCCTTTTTCTTTTCCTTTATTCTTTTATTTTTGCTCAAATACATGCTAATTATGCAATATTAACAAATGCATGTATGATGTTATGTTATAGTATTTGTCACCTATTTACATGTTGTTTTGCCAAGATAAATAGCTAAAATAAAAGAATAAAAAGTGAGAATCAGGGATTCATCACCCCCTATACTTTATCTTTGCTAGTCCATTAGCACTTATTTGAAAAAGAAGTAAAAAAGGGAAGAAAAAGAAAAGGAAAAAGAAGGAGAATCAAGATTAATTATTAAACTTATCTTCATTAAATTGAAGTATGGAGCTCAGTCAGACCTTTGGATTAATAATTTGTCGGAACCTTATTGAGATTTAGGTTTAAGATTCAACTGCCTCTAAGTTCCACTATTCTATGGTCAAGACTCCTCAATAATCTAGATCTATACAAGTGTACATACACAAACTCTAATGACCATGAGTCTTTCCTTGTACGGTGTAAGTGATATGTAGCTCCCCACCTCAGGAGTGACAAAGAAACAGCCTCCCTCAGCAAGGTAACTCTAATTCCTCAGTCTAGCAGCTCTTTCCTTGAGGAGCGGGGTATTCCCTTCTAAGTTCGAGTGCAACTGGCTCAAAAAGAGGGGAAAAGAAGAGAATAGACCATGGTCAGTGTAGCCACGTATCCCTGGGAGCCCAACCAGTGTAGCTAAGTCTCCCGCTACAAGCTTCATGAGATGCGAAGGTGTAACATAAGCTTTGCTTTATTTGGCTATATACACTCTGGCATGCATTTTATTTTCAATCAGGCATGTCCACTTTTTTAGAGTTTTTCTTAATTTTTGTACATTTTTTTATGTGCATGTGTACAACATAACTACATGGTGCAACATATACAAAAGGACTTTTTCTTCTTGAGCCAGTAGACTATCCCTCTTTTGAAGCATTATTGCAACCCACAACTCCTGTCTTTAGACCTCAACATCGCCAGGCCTAGTTGAGGTGCGCATCCCTCCCTAAAGGAAGACGAGAGGTTACACCTAGAACTACTACCCTCATATGCTACCCCAAGACAAAGGATTTTGCCTCCTCACTACTTCACCCATGGAGAGCTATGTGTAAGGTGCTGGTCCAAGTAAAGCCATTGTCTATGAGAGCCATGTGTGTGTTATTAAGTGTTCTACTTAGGCTCATCAAGATGACATGTGAACATAGCCTAGTGGACTAAAAGAATTAACTCATTAATGGACCTGAAAAGTCTTAACCCCAAATCCTATAAGGTTCCTCTGAGACTTACGTGGATTAAAGTCTTAATGAAGCTCCATTTTTCAATTTAATTCTAGACTATATTAAATCTAAACTTTGATTCAGAAGAATATCCAAATACAAAAAAATATTTGTGCGAAAATCCTACAAAATTTTTGAAAATATTTGAATGCATGGATGCAGAAGTTTTGCAAACTATTTGCAAAAATTTACACCAGGATTTTTGCAAACTTTTACTTTTCAAACATTTTTCAAAAATTTTGTACTGTATACATAATTTTAATACAAAAATATTTACAAACTCTGTGCAAGAAAAACATTTTTACAAACATTTGTACAAAAATAATTTTTATAAATAATTATTTACAAAATTTTAAGTGCAAGAAAGAATTTTATGTACAAGAAAAATTTTAAATTTTTGTGATTTTTAGGTTAAGGATTTTAGCCATTTTATTTATTAACACACTCACTCAAAGTACGAGTTATGGCTAAAGTATATATGTAATATATATAACACTCCCCTATACTTAGCTCGAATGATGTCCTCAGAGTGATCAAAGAGCGATGAAGAAGACATAACTCGTGATTAGTTTTGGGAAGTGAAAAGAAGGGCTATATTACAATGATGAATAAAAGAAGAGAACGAATAGAAGTCGGTGATCCCCTTATACTTAGGATCAAGTAATCCTAAGTATAGAATACTGTACACAAAGGGAAAACCAAGAGTTAGAATGTAGATGATCTACCTCCCCTATACTTAGGGTAAAATATCCCTAAGTATAGGCAGCAAAACAGAGGTAAAAAGAATCAAAAGTATAATCAATAGTCTGACACCCCCCCATACTTATGGTAAATTACACCTTAAGTATAGCATAATCACAAGATATAGATGGGGTTTGAGACTAAAGAATGATATGATATGGACATCTGGATCTATACAAGGGTGGAAGACAGTGATAATCAGGCATTAGATGCAATTGATGTGAGTCAAAAACCACATCTCATGCAAAATGAATAGGGGCGGCGTCAATGATCAGCGGATCATGATCTATATATGGGTTCAGGCGCTCACTGTTTAACACGAACGATGGACTCATATGACACCTCAGATATGTCGATACTACCATTGTCATGCACATTTAGGACCAAGTATGGTCCCTTCCATTTACTCTACAACTTCCTTAGAAATAATCTAAGCCTGATATCGAATAACCATACTCTTTGATTAGGCTCAAACTGCTTACGGCTGATGTGAGAATCATTCCATATCTTTACTCGCTCCTTATATTGTAGGCTACTCGAGAAGATTGTATCTCTAAGCTCCTCCAGGGCTGCCAATTCTGCCTTCCTTTGATCTCCTATACTCTCTGGATCCAATAATATCTCAGTGATAGACCATAGTGACTTATGCTTGATTTCCACTAGTAAATGGCATGGCTTGCCATAAATAAGATGAAAGGGAGACAGGCCCAAAGGATTCTTGAAGGAAGTTCGATATGCCAACAAGACCGAGTCCAAAAGCTGTGACCAATCCTTTTGGTCTGGGCGGACTACCTTCTGCAGTATCGTATTGATCTCCATGTTCGAAATTTCAGCAATACCATTGATCTGAGGATGATATGGAGTGGCAACTCGATGGTTTATGATGAACTCATTAGCAAGGGCCTTTACCTTGTCATTGATAAAGTGAGACCCCTGTCAGATATCAAAACTCTAGGCACCGAACCGTGAAATGATATTCTTCCTCAAAAACTACAAAGAGTCCTAGCATCTGCGGTTCGGGCGGGAATGTCCTCAACCCAACGATTCACATAATCAACAGCCAATAGAATGTACTCGAATCCCTGACTCTTAGGGAATGGACCCATGAAATCAATACCCCATGCATCAAAGACCTCACAGAAGTGAATGGGCTACATCGGCGTCATATCACGCTGTTCACAAGTGCCCATCCTCTGATAATTAGTACAATTCTTCATGAATTCATCAGAATCCTTGAAGAGGGTCGGCCACCATAGGCCGGATTGGAGCACTTTATGTGTTGTTCTCCTCCCATATTGATGTCCTCCTGCCTCAAGCTTGTAGTAGTAAGTGAGGATGCTATGGTGCTCCTCTTGAGGAATGCACCGACACCAGACGTTATCCCTTCCTTCATGATAAAGGATGGGATCCTCCCAACGGTACTACTTGGCCTTAGCAAGGAAAGTCTCGAGTTGCTGTCTGGGCCAACCTTGTAGAACTTTCTTGGCAATAAGATAGTTCACATTGTCAGCGTACCATGGAAGAGAGGCGATAGCAAGGATCACCCCATCTGGGAAGGTCTCAGTGATAAGCTCAATCTGACCAGATTACTCAAGGTGATACAAATGGGAGAGATGATCTGCCACCACATTCTTGACTCCAGGTTTATCCTTATCCTCAATGTCAAATTCCTGGAGTAGATGGATCCATCTGGTCAATCTGGCTTTGGCATCCTTCTTTTACATGAGGTACCTGATGGCGGTATGATCGGTATAGATAGTCACTTTGGATCCAAGAATATATGATCTGAACTTGTCCAAGGTAAATACGGTGGTTAGCATCTCTTTCTCCATGAATATGTATTT
The DNA here is from genome assembly GCA_037367405.1 of Ottelia alismoides. NCBI lineage: Eukaryota > Viridiplantae > Streptophyta > Magnoliopsida > Alismatales > Hydrocharitaceae > Ottelia > Ottelia alismoides. Next base: position 636,016 of record JAZKJV010007397.1, read on the forward strand.
CCGTTGAGCGGCATACAATGTACTACTAGCGTAGTGAATGGCAAATGGTGATCCGCCCCTCCTCTATCCTAGAACGGTCCCTATGGTAAAATCGGAGGCATCCTCATGATCTCGAATGGGAGAGACCATTCAGGTGGCTGAAGGACAGAAGCCTCAACAACTGGATTCTTGAGAATCTCAAAATATGCAAGACACTTATCATCTACAGTAAATTCGGCGTCTTTCATCAGCATATCAATCAACGGTCAGGCAATCCTGCTGAAGTCCTGAATAAAATGTCTATAGAAACTGGCATGTCCTAGAAAAGACCATAATTGTCATAAGTTGGACAGTGGATTGAGTTTCTTGATGATATCCACCTTGGCCAGATCATCCTCCATGCCCATGTTGGAGATGATATGACCAAGCACTATCCCCCAGTCACCATGAAGTGACTCTTCTCCCAAGATGACAAGATGGACCTCTATGCAGCACTGAAGCACTCTGTCTAAGCACTCAAGACAAGCATCAAACCCATCGGTGTAGATCGAGAAGTCATCCATATAGACCTCCAAGCAATCACCCACGACAACATGCACCTTTGAAATGTATTCGAGGTGTTACATAGACCAAAGGGCATCTGTCTGAAGGCATAAGTCAAAGACGGGCAGGTGAATGTCGTTTTATCATGGTCTTCAGGCGCAATGGCAACTTGATTATATCCATAATACCCGTCAAGGAAGCCATAATGACTCTTCCCAAATAGCCTCTATTTGATCAATAAAAGGCAGCGGAAATTTATCCTTCTTGGTAGCCTAATTCAATTGTCTGTAGTCCATACATACCCTTCATGAAGTGGGTACCCAGGTAGATATCTCTTCTTATGATTCACTCAAAACTGTAGTGATGCCCGTCTTATTGGGTACCACATGTAATGGACTAACCTACTTGGAGTCGGAGATGGGGCAGATAAAATCAGCGCTCCACATGACCATTTATCAAAGATCCAGGTTCAGCCGTCGTAGGAACTCATATGATGGCTTAGCATCCTCTTTAAGATAGATATGGTGGGAGCACAAGTCCGGACTTATTCCTTGGAGATCAGATACGCTCCATCCTATTGCCTTGTGGTTTCTTTCAAGAACTCCATCAAATGAGATTCTTGCTCTCCAGTGAAATCCCTTGAGATAATGACTGGGTACATATCTAGCTCACCTGCAAGGAACCTATACTTAAGCGACTGTGGAAAGGGCTTCAGTTTTGGATAAATGGGAGCTAGAAAATATGGCTCCTGGAATGTCTACGTGAATGTCTGGAAAATATGGCTCAGTCTCCACCCTAGCTACTGGCTCTGTGGGAATCAGACACGGTAAATAATCATCAAAATTATCCCAGTCTATGTCTGAATCTGAGGGATCTAAATCAGAAGAATAAGAAACATATTCTGCCTCACGATCCGGAACGTGGTCCTCGACCTCAAAAGTGTCCTCGGCCAAGAGTGTGCTCTCGGAACTCTCCTCTACTGGAAGCTACGAATCTGCAGAATATGAAGGTGAGAGAAGAGCTTGTGAAACAGGATCAGACCAAGCGGCTTCATCATCAGTGATCACAAAGTCTCACTCCCGGTGGATGTCTTGTTATGCCTTTATCATTTGCTTTGTATCATTAAACTGATCTGAGCAAGATGAATCTCACGCTCTAGTCCCGTCGATCGTCTCTATTTGTATACTCTCACCCTCGATGGGAAACTACACCTTCCCACTGTCATGGTCGGACACCGCCTTGTCTGTGGCCAAGTATGGGCATCCTAGAATGTTGGGGGTATCACAGACTCAGAGATCTTCATATCCAACACAATGAAGTCCACGTAGAATTTTACACCATGAATTGTGACAACCACATCCTTCAACAACCCCTTTGGCCTCTTGACAGATCTATCAGCAAACTGAAGGATTGTCGTACTCTTTCTAAGAGGGACAAACTCGAATAGATCGAGTAAGGCTGTCAGAAGGAGTTTGATGGAAGATTCGTTGTCTAGTAGTAGAGTACGATCAAATCTTTGCTCATGAATGTGGCATCTAACATAGGGAGCTCCTGCATCTGGCCTCTTGGCTGGGAGACGGTTCTGGATGGCGAAGCAGGTGGCATGGGTCAGCAAATGGATCTCTATCTGATGTTTCCTTCTCTTTTTATGAATGGTGGTCTTCTTTCTCAAGTTTGCCTAGAAGAGAGGGATGTGCTCAAGTGCCTTCTGTAGAGTCAGCTAAATGTGAAATCTGTCTATCATCTATTGGCTGAACTCTAACTGTTGGTTCTTATTTGGATTTTCTTTTTTATTCCCGTTCACCAAGAGGAGTTCTTGAGGGAAGGGGATAGTAGGTTCCTGCTACTATGAAGGAATAGAACCCATACAAGTATCATCGCGTATCACATATGGACTCGAAGTAGACGAAGAAACATTTCCTTTATTAATTTTTTGGTCTTTTTCATATTGTCCTAAGATACGAGAATTGGAGAAAACACATTTGCAATAGACATGGTGGCATCAGCACCACCCACTGCATCGATCTTCACAGCATCAGTATCGTGCTCTGGCTCAACATCATCTGGGCTAGTTGCATTGTACCACCAATTGCTCCTGGAGAAACGACAGCCTCAGTACTATTAGTTGGGTCAATGTCCATGGTGGCATCAGCACCACCGTCATCATCATCAGCGGCATCAGTACCACTATCCTCCTCGTATGGTGCTCCTGTCTCATCATGGTGTTGTCGCTCAGACAAAGCACCGCCGGTTGGCATCATATTGCTCCTAAGTAATACAAAATCAGCATCAAATATGTATGAAAAAATATCATCCAATGACTCACTAGGAGTGGCGGTCTCTGTGAACTGTACCTGCTCAGATTTTCTCTTCAAATTGTTCGGGTTGGGCTCTATCTAAGCGGGTATGGTGGCTTTGCCTTTTATGATGTCCCTCATCTCATGCCTGAACTCGTCCATCTCCCACCTAAAGGATGATTGCTGGTCTGAAAGTAGGTGGGATAAGTCATCAAGGGTTGGGTTCTCATAGGCTAGCCCATGAGAGCTGGACGGGTTGCCTTGCTGGAAATGAGGTTGGCTCTGGTACTTGCGAGGGAGAGGCTGAGTGAACTGTTGTTGTTGAGGCTGCTGCCTCCACTGTTGTCCCTGTTATTAGGGATGAGGACCTTACTGGTAGTATGGTGGCTGGTGAGAGTATCGGGGCTATTTTTGATGCTGGATGGTCTGTTGTTGAGGCTCTCCTCTGTCAGCTCGCATATGTGCCAATTCAGGATGCATCTCTGCCATGAACGCTCCCAGATCCTGAATCCGTTGCTGCATCATCTCAAAGGAGGCTAATAATGTATTGTTGATGATGCCCTGATCAAGAACATATGTGGAACTTTGGGGCAGCCCATCGATGCACTCCTCACTGCTGGCCATCTCGCGGGTCTCTGCAAAGGCAAAAGACATGAACCTAGGTGTCGTCAAATGAACAAGTAGTTGTGTTGCTGGTCTCTGCTCGGGAACCTCAGGACTGGAAGAAGGGTGGTTGAGGCAGAACAAGGCAGAATCGAACTTAGGTTCGGAGAGCGGGTCTAAGCTCCCTGGAACCTCCCTAGATGAGTGGGTCAGAGTGCTCAAGAGCGGTGCTACCAAAGGCAGCCTATGGGATCTCATCCCATCATCGTGATGTAGGAATGAATGCGGATGAGATATGGAAAATAAACAAGATGAGAAGTCAAACCCCCAATTCGCCTACTCAACACGAGAGATGATGACCATAAATGTTCAGTCATTTTATCTTGCCGATTTTATTTTAGGTGATAATTGAGTCTTGCAAAGCAATTAAGCGAGATGTTAGGAACCTAATGCTCCCAGGAGACTGGCCTAATCCCAAAGCTAGATCTTTACCAGCTAATATGAATTGCGGACCGTTTACCAGCTACCCGATCAATTCAATCTGTTAAGGACATCGTGGCCTGCTTTACCGGATACTGGAGAGATCCTCACTAGAGAACGACTCACCCCAAGACCAGTAGTCTAACGAAAGTTCAGGTGTGGCTCTATGATAAGTCGTTGAGCACATGATCTAATTTGGGTTCGTTGTAATAAGTGTGCTTAGCGAATCAGTCAGAACTGAGAGAAGATATCTATGAAGAGTGTCTCGGCTTTAATTTATATTCCGGACAAGTCCGGGGTCGAACACATGGAGGCAAAGGAACAACTTTAGCTTAATTAAAAAATTTAGATCTAGGTTTTCACTTACTCGGGTAGTCTGAAACCCAAGCCACTTTGTAATTAATCCATTTTTTGTCATTTTTTTCTCTACATATTTTTGTATATATTTTGTTGTTGATCTCTCTAATATAAATCTTATTTTCCTTGCAAGGGACCGATGGACTTAGAGTACATCGGAGGTCGATGGATGTAACGTGCGTCGACTGCTGAAGATCTAGGAGAGTTAATTTATTTTCGAGAGAGAGTTTGTAAATTTTTTGTTATTATCATGTTGTAATAATTTCGGCAGCTTGCTCCTTTATAGCAGTTCTTGTTTGAGAGCTCGCACATGTAAAAAGACTCGGACATTACTTTGTGGTGTGTCGAGAACTGTTTCACTCTCTGGTGAGGGTGGGGCTCGACTTGAGTGGTGAATTTAAGGATTAGGCACATGGTAGTTTAGCATCAAATTTGTTTGTGCCCATCGTAATTTAGGCCACACATATCTTAGAAGATTTACATATATGATAAGATTAATAATGAGACGCACATAGGCACGTACTACTTAGCTCAAATTAAATCAATTCTTCCCCGCTAATAGTTTACTGTTTAGGTGTGGTTTTCTCAATCTGCATGCATTTAGTGTAACTTTAAAAATTCAATTTTGCATAACGCATGGAGAGTGTTGGGATTCACTATAAGTATACCTTCTTCTGAGCATGCATCATAGTTCCACGTTTGCATTATGATTTCTGATTCCTCTTTTGTTTTATAACTTAAGGTCAAAAAGGAAATTGGAACTAAACAGTAGACGTGCTTTTGTGTTCAGATAAATTTCAAGTGATAACCTAACTCTAAAATTGGGTCTGAATTGAGCAGGTCGATTAAAAAATTGCAATAAGAAGAACCTTGTTCACGGATGCATAAAGCCCTCATTGTTTGATTTAATTGCAAGTGAGAGAGAGAGAGAGACAACCCTATGATAGAGCCAAGCCAGGTTTTCTTACATACTAGTGGTTCTTTATTTTTAGGCGATTAGCTACATTTCAGTGAGGAATATGGGTAGCTGGTAAACGGTCCGGACTTCCTTAGCAGAGTGGCAGGTTTAGAGGGCACCTTAGTCCTCAAGGAACGGGTAGCCATATTTATACGGTTCGCACTTACTCCTATACTGGCTGAAAGTAGATCCAACTAGTCGTAAGAATCGGTCCATACTGTAGGAAAATGCGGGCACCTAACAGTTCATTAATCTTTCCAAGATTGTATTTATCACCAAGTAAAATTGACAAGATAATTCGGTCGAACCCTTACGGCCATCACGTGTTGAGTTGGTGAAATTGAGGGTTTGAATTGTGCTTGTATTATGTGAGTTTACTCCGCACATTTACACGCATCGTAAATCTAGCGCCTCATTGAATATCGTGTTCTAATATGTTCTTTTGACATCGAACATGATCAATTGGGATGACATTTATTTGGACTTTGCAAATCTCTCATTGAACCCTCCAAGAAGTACATATTCAAAGGTCCAGGCGCAACTTGGACCAACTAGAACTCATGACCCTCTTGAGCCCAGGATCACCAACTCTCGGGATAGTTACTCTCAAACCATTCCCTTTCTCTCTTCCCACCTCACCGAGGAAGACCTTCACCTCAGTGAGAATATCTTGATTCATAAATCATCTTCTAATCAAGAACACATTGTTGATTCAGTACCTAAAGAAGATACAAGAAAAATGCCTCCAAAGAAGAAAGAAGAGGAAGAAGAACATCTCAAGGACCCGATGAGAATGGTACTAGCCAGATTAGCTACATCTGAGCAACAACACGCATTACTGAGAGTTCAGTTAGGATAGCTCAATGTTGGGGTCGAACCACTGCCACATATGGGAATGCTTCTGAGGAGCCATATGCACTCCTAAGGGACTTCGAGCTCATATGTGCTAACCTTAGACATCCTAATGTTAGCGAGGATTATATTTGGCTCACAGCCCTTCCATTTACCTTGGGTGGCAAAGCTGACTACTGGGTAAAGAACTTGGGAGTTACAGTCACCACTTATGCCCAGTTCAAGGATATATTTCTGAAGAAGTTCTACCCGCTGAGTAGGACTAACATGACGAGGATGCGCATTACGACTTTTCCCAGTTACCCGACGAAGCCTTCTGTAATGCTTGGGAAAGATTCAAGGACAACATGCAGAAGTGTCCCTGTCACAATCTAGATGCTAATATCTTGGTCCAGTCGTTCTTCACTAGTCTCAACCCTGAGAAGCAGGATTTAGGGAGTGTTGCCTGTGGGGGCAGCTATACATCACGAGGATCGGATACCGTTTGGAAGGTATTCGAGCGGATGGCTGAAGCTAGCCGCTCACAGATGGCCAGCAGAGCTTATACATTGTCCCCCGGTTCACTCTCATTTGGAGGAGGAAAATCAACTGTAGTCGATCTCTCTCAAGATGTGATCCCTAGCATGGGACTCCTTGCAGACAAGCTTACAGTAGTCGAGAAGATCGATAAGAGGATTGATGAATTATACCGGAGCATCTCCAAACTTCCAAAACATATGGAGGATTGTCTGAGAAGGCATCTAAGATAAGGATACCCGTCGTGACTGCACCCGCTGCTCACGTATACCGAGTTCACCATGTTCAGGAGCTGTTGGTATCAGGGAAACCCCAGCCGTAGGAGCAGGACCAGTCCTACGCCCACTCTTTCTAGCAGCCACCTCCATTAGTAGAGATAGTTCAGGAGGAGCCTCTACTGATTTGGGAGGTGAATAGAGTAATGTATACGCAGGACCCTGACAGGGAGGGAAGTACTGGGGACCGACAAACCTACCAGTGTTCCCCGACCTTTCACAACAACGCATTCACCTCCGCACCACATCCTTCACAGCAGAGACCTGGATTCCAGCCACCCTAGCAGTAGCGGCGGCAGCAGTACCAGTAGTATGGCTTACAGGGCCATTACCAGGCGAGCCAGTAGGGCTCGCAACCTCAGCAGCATAGGCAGTACCCTAGCCAGCAGGGTCAGTCTTTCCGTTCTTCTTCCAGTCTTATCCCCTTCCTTCTTCGTCTGGTCCCATGGACATACATAAATAGATACTCGATGAGCTTCATTCCTACAGGAATGAAATTCATCACTTACGAGTGGATGTCAACCGCATGTACAAATGGAGAGACGAGCAGAATGCACCCTGTACCTCAATCCCAGCCCAAGTTCAGGCTAAACCAATAGCCTGAACCAATCTAGTTCTCAGCAGCACTTTGGTCGGGTATACTATTCAGCATCTCCTAGATCTGAACATGAGATTCTTTCGTGTGACGAGGCTAACCATATGTCACTCAGTAGCGGAAGGACTATGATCGTACCTGACCGGGCGAGGGACACGAGCAGGGGCATTTCTGGAGTTCTACTTGAGGAGTCTTCAAAGGACGAGGAGGAGAGGCAACATATTCCGGAGCCCCATCAGCACCATTCTAGGATTTCTACTCAGGGAGCCGAGAGGAGGAGGAGAGCGCGAATGCAGCATCGGCAGCATGGATACACTTTCGAGTCTATGGAGGACCTTGCATCTCTAGTTGTGACGAATACCACTTCAGCTCTATTCCACAACCTATAGTAGATAGTTATGATTTTGATTCCATGTTGTATCAAAAAGATTCTTGTATAAAGAACTCTGTTTCCGTTAATGCCAAGAATTATCTTTCAGCTTTTGATTCAGACTCTTCATATTCTGTTCTCCTAGTTTCAATCCCTTTCTATGTGCTCTTACGGCAGGAAAGCGCATCAAACAGATTCAAAAAGATGACCCCGATATGGCACGATTTTGTAAAGAAAACATCATTGTAAATGTTCCATTTGATGAGTATGTGGCTAACCATCCTGCTATCCAAAAATACCTTAAGGTGAGATGCATACCTATAAGGGTTAGCAGGAAGAAAGAGAACCAAAATATAAAGAGACACATCTTGTCAGTAGCCACAACTTATTGTCTCAAGAATCAGACTTTTCCAAGGAAAAAGAGATACATGGGTGATCACTATGTGAAGAATCATATTAACGACATTGCGTTTGCACGCAAAGTCTTGGATAATGGTTCTTTAAGTAACTTACTTCCCTTAGCATTATATCAGAAATTGGAGTTGGGACCACTTCGCAAATCTAGAGCTTTACGCCAATTCGCAGATCATTCAGTGAAGAGACCTAAGGGAGAAGTGAAGAACGTCGTTATATCAATTGAGGGTCAAAACTATCAAGTTGAGTTCACCATCTTGGACATAGAGACCCCCAATCATTGCAGAGAATCTCAGATTATTCTCGGGCAGTCCTTCCTTAGGACCGCAGGTGCAGCTTTCGATTATGGCACGGGAATGATGAAGTTATGTTCTCCTAGCGGAGAAGTGAACCTTGAGATGAAGCAAACCAAGTGTTAGTGACCTAATTCAGAGAGTAAAATAGAGTACCCATCTTCAGAGGCAGATTGCAGAATGATTAGCACAGTTGGGATTTGAGGACAAATTCCTTCAGGACAGAGCAAGTCCCTTTCATCTGGAAAGGACATAGTGGATGATGCAATTTGCCAGGTTTTGTCTGATCTTGTTAGAGATGCATCTACCTATTTCCATGATGACATAGAGATCCATCTGGATCTATCAGTTCCAACCCCTTCGAAACGATCATGGGATATAGATGATGAGTCGGACACGGCTTTGGCCGAACAACCGTGTTTCTTTGGCGATCCGACTTCCCATACTTCTGAGTTGATGGCAAGTACTACGCAACTTAGCCCACCTTCATGTAGTACGGAACCAGATTCAGATTCAGTTCGGTCAGATTTGCTTGATGATACCACATTGCCAGAACTGAAATCACTACCTCATACATTCAAGTACACCTTTCTTGTCGACCCAAAGAGAGATATCTTGTTATCATTAGCTCAGACTTGACTTTAGAACAGGATTCTAGGTTGTTAGTGGTTTTAGAGAGGAACCGCAAAGCAATAGGCTGGACAGTGTCAGATCTCGTGGGGATCAACCCCGCTCTCTGCTCGCACCACATTTTTACGGAGGATAATGTGAGATCTTCCCGTAAGTTCCAGAGGAGACTTAACCCCAATTTACGGGAAGTAGTGAAGAAAGAGATTGAGAAATGGTGCAAAGCAGGGTTTATATACCCTATTTCTGACTCCAAGTGGGTGGCACCACTTCATGTTGTCCCGAAGAAGTCGGGAATTCATATGGTCACCAACGAGGAGGGGTAGAGATCACGATACGAGTACCCACGTCGTGGCGTGTCTGTGTTGACTACAGGCACCTGAATGCTGCGACCAAGAAATACCACTTTTCCTTGCCTTTTATTGATCAGATCTTGGAGAGACTCGCAAGGAAAGAGTTCTTCTATTTTCTTGATGGGTACTCATGCTACAACCACGTAGCTATAGCCCCTGAGGACCATGAAAAGACCACATCCACATGTCCATTCAGCACTTATGCTTTCAGGCACATGCCATTCGGGCTCTGCAATGCCCCGGACACATTCCAGTGGTGCATGATAGCCATATTTGCCGAGATGGTGGGATATTTCCTGGAAGTGTTCGTGGATGACTTCTCAGTCTATGGTGATTTTTTTGATACAGGTTTGGCGCACTTGGACCAAGTCCTTATGAGGTGTAAAGAGGTGAATCTGGTACTCTCCTAGGAGAAGAGTAATTTTATGGTGACAGAGAGTATCGTGTGGGGGCATGTCATCTCCAAAAGGGGAATGGAGGTTGACCCTGTCAAGGTGGAGGTGGTCAAGAAACTCGATCCACCTACCAATGTGAAGTCAGTATGGTCATTCCTAGGGCATGTTGGATTTTATAGGAGATTTATTCAGGATTTTTCAAACATTGCTCGCCTACTGCCTGAGCTCTTAGGGAAAGACACAGAGTTCGTAGTAGATCACAGGTGTCTGGAGGCCTTTGAGATCTTGAAGAGGAAGATTTATGCCCCGCATATCCTACAAGCTCCTGACTGGTCTCTCCCCTTGGGATATGACTGACGCCTCAGATTTCGTTACAGGAGCTGTGTTAGGACAACGGCAAGAGGGGATCCTTGTGATCCACTATGCGAGCAAAGTATTAGATCCTACACAGAAGAATTATGCAGTGACTGAAAAGGAAATGCTCGCTGTAGTATGGGCCCTCGAGAAGTTCATGTCATATATTTTGGGCTCTAATGTTACAACTTACACTGATCACACAGCTATTCGATATTTAATGGAAAAGAAGGATGCAAAGGCACGTCTTCTTAGGTGGATTTTACTCCTCCTGGAATTTGATTTGGAGATAAAAGATAAACTGGAGTGAAGAATGTTGTGGCTGATCACCTTCCTCGGATTGAACTTAAGGATTCTCCTTATATGAGCGGATTAGAGAGACCTTCCCATATGAGTCACTTTATGTTATTGACTCACTCACATGGTATGCCAACATGGTGAACTATCTTGTCTCCAAGCAGTTTCCCCATGGTTGGACTAGGAGCAGCATTGATCGACTGAAGTCGGATTCGAGGAGATACCACTGGGACGATCCTTTCTTTTTCCTCGAAGGACCAGATTGTGTTTGGAGAAGGTGTATTCCTAAGGAGGAATACCATAGTGTCGTCACATATTGTCATTCACTTGAGGCTGGAGGACACCATTTGGAAAAGAGAACCGCTCACAAAGTACTTCAATGTGGATTGTATTGGCCAACATTGTTTAGAGATGCTATTAATTTTGTACAGTCGTGTCCGATTTTTCAAAGGATGGGAGGGATAGTTGGACAGAGAGATGAGATGCTCATGCAATCCCCCCCATACTTAAACTTTGCTAGTCCTCGAACAAATAAAGAATGAATAAGTTGGATTAACCCCTGACTGTGCATGTGAATACAAGACTTGATCCGTTCAAAAACTCTCGGTTTTAGAGATCCTAAAATTCTAAGCTGAAACAAGCTCTAGTCAAAAGGTATCCAATTTACCTAATCATCATACTCTCTTTGTATACATACATTATAAGGATACGACTTAAGTGTTGACTGTAGTTACAAGAGTAGAGTTGTAATGTCACCCAAGGTTACAGTACAAGAGACTCTCCTAAGAACCCAACCCTCAACACTAGAGAATAAACCATTTCTTCCATCCAATCCACCGTCTCTTTAATTGTCAGACTTAAAAGTGTAGATGGAAGGACAATTGATGGAAGGCATAGGATTGTGTCATTTCTTTTCTCCCTCTCATTGGAACAAGGATCCTCTCTACTGCGTTATTAACTCAACACATGTATTTTTTTTGTTGATCAGTGTGTCCGTCAAGAGAAGTTGGAGTCATCTGCACTTGTTTTCCTATGAGTACACTGGGGTGTGCCTTTTTTGAGTATCTATTATACCTTCTACACCCAGACTTGTAGCATTTACGATGCAGAGCCCTTTTTTGGTGTAAAGCCTTGAACTTGGAATATCTCGGATCCTATATAATAAGATCCGGCTCGTCAAGAGAAAACCAACGAAATTTGTTTCGTGTGAATCGGACTTCGTTTCGAATTGTTATGATTTCCGGAAGAAAGAGAAGCAAGAAGGCTAAGATGTCATTAACCCATAATGACTGTCATTAAGATTAATTAAACATGATTAAAGAAACTAATGATGGATTGAAAACCGCTATTGATCATTAGTGAACACTAATCAATAGTTAGCAAAAGATAAGCATAAGCCGCGAAAGATAAACCGCGATTAGTGAAAGTTAATCACGATTAGTGTTAATTAAGCGTCATTAGCGAATCTATAATCCTCTGGAATGTTCTAACTTAAGCCCCAAGTTTGGGATAGGTTTTGGCCAAAACCATGGGCCAAAGCCATGGGCTGCTAAACCATGGTTAAGGTCTAAACCATGGTTTTCTAACCATGGTTAGTGGTTTTCCGGGGCCTATAAATAGACCCCCACCCATTCATTCTCTACGACTTCCACTACCACCACCACCCCAAGGGCTAGGGTCGAGAGGTCGGGAGGAGGAGTGGGAGGCGAGGGAGGAGCGCTAGCGAAGCGCTGCCGGGAGAACGAGAAGGAGAAAGGTACGACCCTCTCTTAGTTTGCTTCGTAAGCTAGGCTTTCAATCCATCCTCTTGTTCTTCCAAGTTTTGTTCTTGATTCATCTTTCTTTCTGATTTGTTTTACTGTTGTAGATCGAGGAGAAATCTGTGTAACGCCCTACTTAGATGCGGGCGGCTATGCACGTCAGTGACCCTGTGATTCGTCACACGTTCACTCATCTAAGACGCGTGGTGTCTACCGATTCTCCATCATTTATGTTTCTATTCTTTCTATTATGCTTTTATAATTATTTTGATGGAGATAACTGTGTAATACCCAACTTAGGTGCGGGCGGCTATGCACGTCAGTGACCCTGTGATTCGTCACGCGTTCACTCACCTAAGACGCGTGGTGTCTACCGATTCTTCATCTCTTGTTATTTGAGTATATTCTTTCAGTTTTGCTGTTGTTTTCCTCACGATTGATTTTATAGAGGAAACTCTGTCGAAATTTTCCGAGAAATATGTCCCAATATAAGGGGAAACTCTGCCGAAATTTTCCGAGAAATATGTCCCGATATAAGGGGAAACTCTGCAGAAATTTTCCAAGAAATATGTCCCGATATAAAGGAACTCTGCCGAAATTTTAAGATAAAATATGTTCTTGGTGTTCTTCGTGCTCTTCACGTTCTTGACACGTTCTTAACGTTTTTGATACGAAAATGAAATTCGATCTTTTCAGGAGCCTTAAAATAGCCTTTCCAAAAAATGAAACACGATAAAGCCTTGCATACACGAGAGAGAGCTCAATTAGGTAACGAAATCCTTCCTTTTGATGTTGGGTTTTCATATGAATTTATTGGAATTCTTGATTTTGTGTTCTTTACTACGAAGAACACTAATTTTGGCTATTTTTGAAAAAGTCTGAAGAATTGATTTGTGATTCCAATAAAATAAGGTTTAAGCATCAATTTGATGCGTTGTCTTTGAGAGTTAGGGTTTGGGACTTAAAATAGGCATAAATACGAGTATATATGTTTATGAATAATATACATGTGAGTCTATACTAAGTGTTGTTGATTATGCAAGTCGAAGACTTAACGAAAGAATTACATCATGGGAATTGATGTGGTTTGAGTTAGATCCTGAAAAGGATCATGTGTCATGTTAAGGATGACTGGGAGTAGAACTACAGGTCGGGCATGCAACCTATAGGTTTGTCGGAAGGAACCCGTATTGGCGTTTCCCTACCTAGGTGGTACATTGTTGCTCTGTTATGATAAGTGCACACAAATTGAATGTTTTGCAACGTGTGGTACCGGGAGCCAATATATTCGGGTTGGAAGACAGAAGATGTGGTCGTGCCATGTGGAGGCATGGGTGGTTCAATAGAGGCTGGGTCACGATAATATGTTTTTAAAGCCGCTAGGTTATATGATTAAATATTGGCCTGAGGTTTTAAGCGACCGAGTCCTCAAGGACAGTGTGCTCATTTGATTTTCCAGGCTGAGGGTTTGAGACCTTGTTTAATAAAAGAAAAGGAAATTATCGGGGTAGTATTGGAGGATTGGTTGAGGTGACGTGCGGCGGCATAAGATTACCAAGATCAACACAATCTCCAATCCCGAAGTGTCCACAGCTTCGGAGTCCAAGAATGGTGGGGTTCCCCTGGACTAATCCCCTATGTGGAATAAAAAGGAATAGGACTTAAATTAATGAGAAGGAATAAAATTTTTGTGATATCAAGTTTTGAAAAATTACCCAATTTGTTTGCTTTTCTCTTCTTCGTTACTTAGCATTCGCTAATTTTTATCCTATGATTTATGGAAAACCCAACAGGTATCGGTGAGCCATCGCAAGGACTTTAAGAATTACATCCAGCTTACATACTAGACATCCAGCCAGCCACAGTAGCTTTACTCTTTAAGGTAGTTAGTAATCTTTTGTATATTTTCCTTTCAAGTTGATGTACATGTAAATGATTATAGTGGGACAGTGTATCATCTGAACTTTATTTTGTGAATAGAAAAGTGTTGAAATACTTTCTTCTGAGTATTTTTATTTGCAGTCTATTTCTAGATGTTAGTTGTGATTGCTGAATAAATTATTGCTGAGTAACCAGATCCGGATATGGGAGGATCTGACAACCCGGGGAAACGGGGTCGTGAAAGATTGGTATCAGAGCAAGGTTACTCTAGTAATTTATTTACTAATTATCAACTATGAGCGGTATTCAGAAAACTAAGGTTGTATTAAGATTCTTTGATCTTAATAACTGACTGCAGTACCATTCACAAGTCATTGTCCCTTATGTACATCATGCTAAGACATATAGGAACTGACCTTTAACCTTGACTCATCCCAGGATCATGGCAGACCAAGACGTGTCTAGACAATTAGCGGCTATGATGGCAATGCTCCAAGACATGGGGCAAAGGCAACAGGCATTGGAGGAGAGGCTCAATGCACAGGCTGAGAGACCCGAGGCATCTAAGCCTGCGGATGCCAGGATTGAAGGTTCTGTCCATCTTTCTGAGGAAGAATCTAGTTACCATCCTTCAACTGAGTCTGCTCCTACCCCGATTGAAGGAGTAATGGAGAAGGCCCTTCATAGACGCCAAACATTACTAGAGAATTCCCCAAAGGGAAAAATTCCTCGATTCAAAGGTGTAGAGACACCTGTCGAGGCTGAGTTATGGCTCGATGATGTTACTAGGATGTTGAGGATAATCCATGCACCAGTTGATACCTGGGTGCACTTTGTTGATTACTCCCTAGCAGTTTATGCACGACGATGGTGGAGAGCAATTTCCAAGAAGTTAGCAGATCCTGTTCCATGGGATATCTTTGAAGAGAGGTTCCGAGCTCACTTCTGTCCCTCTCATTGGGAAGAATTAAAGAGGAGAGAGTTGTCTTCTCTGAATCAGGGTTCTAAGACCGTACGAGATTATCATATCCACTTTACTAAGCTACTACGGTACTCACCAGCTCTAGAAGCTTCACCACAAGAGTGTCTTACCAAATTTGTTAGCGGTCTTCAGGGAGATCTACGAGAAAAGCTTGCTGGTTTTAGAGCCACAACCTTAGATGAAGCAATGGACATCGCCTCTCGTATTGAGATGGAGAGGGATGAAAATTGCCAAAGAAGAAGTTTCCACTTTAATGGTGGACCATCCAAAAGCAAGGCACATTATAATCGTAGAGATCGTCGCTATCATCCAGCTGGTTCCAATATAAGCTCACTACAGACCTTGGGTCGGGAATTATCAAGAAGAAGGGGTTTCTCTAGACCTCCACTATATCCTCACGACTCAGCAGCAGGAGTTAGCACCTCTGTGGCTGGATCTTCAGCTCAAACAGGAGCACGTGTGTGTTTTTACTGTCATCAGGAAGGCCACATCAAGAAAGATTGTCCGAAGTTGAGAGGTTCAGGGTTTAAATCAACCCCAATTAACAGTATAACATCCACCTCGAGCAATGGAGCAACACACGGAGGAAGACATGGTAGAGGTCGGGGCTCACAAGGAGCGTCTCCTACACAACAACAACCACAAAGTGTTATGGGTTCTAGCTTGCCTATTCCTAATAGCCAGCTAAATGCAATTACTGAAGAACAAGCCTACCACTCAGGCACAGTCGTACGAGGTACCGTTACTATTCATGGCTTTTCAGTACATGCCTTATATGATTCTGGTACTTCACATTCATTTATTGCTCGACGGTTAGTACCCACTTTGGGTAAGATACCAGTAGAAGTACAACAGTCCTATCTGATCAAGGGACCAGGAGGACTAGTATTTATAATCCGAGAAATCCTGGATAATTGTATAATACTAATAGCAGGATATCAGTTACCTGTTACTAATCGAAATGGAGGACTTTGATCTTATACTAGGAATGGATTGGTTAGAAAGGCATCATGCATGTCTTGACTGTTTCCAGAAGACAGTAACGTTTCAACTTTCTAACTCGATAGAGTTCCAATTCATTGGAAAGACATCTAATGATAATATCAAATATATCTCTACATTGAAGGCACAACAGTTATTAGAGCAAGGGTGCCAAGGTTATTTATCTTATGTATCCACTACATCAGGGTCAGAAAGAATGATAGAAGATGTGCCTATAGTTTGCGAGTTTCCTGATGTATTTCCAAAGGAACTACTTGGATTACCACCTGAGCGAGAGATTGAATTTGAAATCTCTCTTATGCTTGATACTCAACCTATCTCTATCCCTCCGTATAGGATGGCACCAGCTGAATTACGAAAGTTAAAAGTACAGTTGCAAGAACTGTTAGATAAAGGATTCATTCGTCCTAGTACTTCACCATGGGGTGCACCTGTCTTATTTGTCAGAAAAAAGGATGGGTCGATGCAGTTGTGCATTGACTATAGACAACTAAACAAGAGGACAATAAAGAATAAGTATCCACTGCCGAGAATAGATGATCTCTTTGATCAGTTACAGGGTTCAACTGTGTATTCCAAGATTGATTTAAGATCTGGATACCATCAGTTGAAAATTAAAGATATAGATATTCCCAGGACATCTTTTCGAACTAGATACGGGCATTATGAATTCTTAGTCATGCCTTTTGGACTAACAAATGCCGCAGCAGCCTTCATGGACCTCATGAATAGAGTATTCAAGGAGTTCTTAGATCACTTTGTAGTAGTCTTCATTGATGATGTGCTTATTTACTCCAAGGATAAGTATCTGCATGAACATCATCTCAGGAGGGCACTTGAAACTCTAAGGAAGAACAAACTGTATGCTAAATATAGCAAATGTGACTTCTGGCTATCTGAAGTATCTTTCTTAGGCCATGTTATTTCTGAGGAAGGTATATCAGTTGATCCTACAAAGGTTAGTGCGGTGATGAGTTGGGAACGCCCGAAGACTGTCACAGAAATACGATCTTTTCTGGGATTAGCTGGATATTATAGAAGACTCGTGAAGGACTTTTCATGAACAGCATTGCCAATGACTAGACTAACTCAGAAGGAGGTCCCATTCTTATGGTCTGATACATGTGAAGCTAGTTTTCAGACACTGAAAGAATGCCTAACATCTGCACCAATCCTTACTCTACCCTCTGGGAGTGAAGGGTTTACAGTGTACAATGACGCATCTAAAGAAGGACTTGGGGCCGTTCTTATGCAACATGGTAAGGTAGTTGTGTATGTATCACGACAGCTCAGGACACATGAGAAAAACTACCCAACACATGACCTTGAATTAGATGTTGTAGTTTTCGCTTTAAAGATATGGAGACACTATCTGTATGGTATCACTTTTGAAATCTTCACCGATCATAAAAGCTTGAAATATCTGTTTGATCAAAAGGAGCTCAATATGAGACAGAGACAGTGGCTAGAGTTGTTGAAAGATTATGATTGCACTATCTCCTACCACCCTGGTAAGGGGAACGTCGTAGCAGATGCCCTTAGCAGAAGAACTTATTCACCTGGGTTAGTGAGTGTTATCCACTTATGGGGTTTACTATCAACGTTAAGCGAATGGAAACCATTTGATAATAGTGTTGATACTATAACTATTCATCATCGATACAAACCAGAGATCTGGGATAAAATAAAGAAAGGATAGGAAGATGATCCAGTCCTTAAAGACTTGAAACAACAACTTGAGAAGCATGAGATAGAGGGATTTCAGATACAAAATGGGTTAATATATAACCATCACAGAGCTTGTGTACCAGACACACCTGAACTAAGGAAAGACATCTTACGAGAAGCGCACTGTTCAAGATTATCTATTCATTCATGAATTACAAAGATGTATAAGGATCTTCATTCATACTTTTGGTGGCCGGGAATGAAGAAAGATGTTGCTGAGTTTGTGAATTCATGTTTCACTTGTCAGCATGTAAAGGCTTCACACCAAAATCCACCGGGATTATTGCAACCCCTTCCTATACTTGAATGGAAATGGGAAAGCATTTCCATGGATTTCGTTACTGGCTTACCTCAGACGACTGGTAGTAAAGATTGTATCTGGGTTATAATAGATTGTCTGATAAAGGTAGCACACTTCATTCCGATAAACTTATCTTTCACTCCAGACCAGCTTGCTGAGTTATATATTACACATGTGATTCGCCTCCATGGTATCCCAAAGGAAGTAGTTTCCGATCAAGATTCACGATTCACCTCACACTATTGGGAGAACTTCATGAAATCCTTAGGTACACAATTATGCTTGAGCTCAGCATATCATCCACAAACAGATGGTCAGTTAAAACATACGATTCAGACACTAGAGGATATGCTACGAGCATGTGCCTTAGAATGGAAGGGACCGTGGATTAAACATTTGCCTCTAGCAGAATTCACCAACAATAATAGTTACCACACAAGTATTGGCATGACACCATTTGAAGCACTATATGGATGAAGATGTACTACTCCTTTGTGTTGGGAAGAGGTCGGAACAAAGAACCTTTATGATTCAGATAGACTTCAAGAGACACGGGAAGCTGTAGAGCTTGCTAGAAAAAAGACTATTAACTGCCCAGAGTCGCCAGAAAAGTTATAGTGATACCAGGTGAAGAGACCTTGAATTTGAGGTAGGTGACTTTGTATTTATCAAAGTATCACCTATGAAGGGTGTTCAGAGGTTTGGCTTACGTGGGAAGTTAGCACCCAGGTTCGTGGGTCCCTTTGAAATTATTCAACGGATTGGAAAAATTACCTATAGACTTGCGCTTCCTCCACATCTTTCGGCAATACATGATGTATTTCATGTATCAAATCTGAGAAAGTACATTAGGGATCCAGAGCATAAGATAAGTTATGATGATTTACATGTTGAGCCAGACTTGACATACCAAGAGATACATGTGCAAATACTTGAAAGGGATATCAAGAAGTTGAGAAACAAAGAGGTGCCTTTTGTTAAAATATTATGGCAGAACCAAGAGTTTGAAGAAGCCACATGGGAACCAGAGGCAGAAATGAGAGAGAAATACCCCTACTTATTTGAGTAATAACACTGTGTATTGTATATCTTCTTTATAAATGAAATGGCGTTCATTCTCTTTAAGGTTGTTATGGTTTCATACCTCTTTAAGGTTGTTATGCTTGCATTTCTAGTCTCAACGACGAGACTTCCTTTAAGGTTGTTATAATTGTAAAGCCTTGAACTTGGCATATCTCGGATGCTATATAATAAGATCCGACTCGTCAAGAGAAAACCAACGAAATTTGTTTCGTGTTAATCGGACTTCATTTCGAATTGTTATGATTTTCGGAAGAAAGAGAAGTAAGGAAGGCTAAGATGTCATTAACCCATAATGATTGTTATTAAGATTAATTAAACATGATTAAAGAAACTAATGACGGATTGAAAACCGCTGATGATCATTAGTGAACACTAATCAATAGTTAGCAAAAGATAAGCATAAGCCGCGAAAGATAAACCGCGATTAGTGAAAGTTAATCACGATTAGTGTTAATTAAGTGTCATTAGCGAATCTAGAATCCTCTGGAATGTTCTAACTTAAGCCCCAAGTTTGGGATAGATTTTGACCAAAACCATGGGCCAAAACCATGGGTTGTTAAACCATGGTTAAGGCCTAAACCATGGTTTTCTAACCATGGTTACTGGTTTTCCGGGCCATATAAATAGACCCCCCACCCATTCATTCTACGACTTCCACTACCACCACACCAAGGGCTAGGGTCGAGAGGTCGGGAGGAGGAGTGGGAGGCGAGGGAGGAGCGCTAGCGAAGCGCTGCCGGGAGAACGAGAAGGAGAAAGGTACGATCCTCTCTTAGTTTGCTTCATAAGCTAGGCTTTCAATTCATCCTCTTGTTCTTCCAAGTTTTGTTTCGCGATTCATCTTTCTTTCCAATTTGTTTTCATGTTGTGGATCGAGGAGAAATCTGTGTAACACCCTACTTAGGTGTGGGCGGCTATGCACGTCAGTGACCCTGTGATTCGTCACATGTTCACTCATTTAAGACGCGTGGTGTCTACCGATTCTCCATCGTTTATGTTTCTATTCTTTCTATTATGCTTTTATAATTATTTTGATGGAGAAATATGTATAATACCCTACTTAGGTGCGGGCGGCTATGCACGTCAGTGACCCTGTAATTCATCACACGTTCACTCACCTAAGACATGTGGTGTCTACCGATTCTTCATCTCTTGTTATTTGAGTATATTCTTTCAGTTTTGCTGTTGTTTCCTCACGATTGATTTTATAGAGGAAACTCTGTCGAAATTTTCTGAGAAATATGTCCCGATATAAGGGGAAACTCTGCTGAAATTTTCCGAGAGATATGTCCCGATATAAGGGGAAACTTTGCCGAAATTTTCCGAGAAATATGTCCCGATATAAGGGGAAACTCTGCCCAAATTTTAAGAGAAAATATGTTATTGGTGTTCTTTGTGTTCTTCACGTTCTTCGCGTTCTTCGTTCGTTCTTCGCGTTCTTGACACGTTCTTACGTTTTTGATACGAAAATGAAATTCGATCTTTTCAGGAGCCTTAAAATAGCCTTTCTAAAAAACGAAACACGATAAAGCCTTGCATACACGAGAGAGAGCTCAATTAGGTAACGAAATCCTTCCTTTTGTTGTTGGGTTTTCATACGAATTTATTGAAATTCTTGATTTTGTGTTCTTTGCTACGAAGAACCCTAATTTTGGCTATTTTTGAAAAAGTCTGAAGAGTTGATTTGTGATTCCCACTAAAATAAGGTTTAAGCATCAAATTGATGTGTTGGCTTTGAGAGTTAGGGTTTGGGAGTTAAAATAGGCATAAATACGAGTATATATGTTTATGAATAATATACATGTGAGTCTATACTAAGTGTTGTTGATTATGCAAGTCGAAGACTTAACGAAATAATTACATCATGGGAATTGATGTGGTTTGAGTTAGATCCTGAAAAGGGTCGTGTGTCACGTTAAGGATGACTGGGAGTAGAACTACAGCTCGGGCATGCAACCTGTAGGTTTATCGGAAGGAACCCGTATTGGCGTTTCCCTACCTAGGTGGTACACGGTTGCCCTGTTATGATAAGTGCACACAAATTGAATGTTTTGCAACTCGTGGTACCGGGAGTCAATATATTCGGGTTGGAACGACGGAAGATGTGGTAGTGCTATGTGGAGGCACGGGTGGTTCAATAGCGACTGGGTCATGATAATATGTATTTAAAGACGCTAGGTTATATGATTAAATGTTGGCCTGAGGTTTTAAGCAACCGAGTCCTCAAGGACGGTGTTCTCATTTGATTTTCCAGGCTGAGGGTTTGAGACCCTGTTTAATAAAAAGAAAAGGAAATTGTTGGGGTAGTATTGGAGGTTTGGTTGAGGCGACGTGCGGCGGCATAAGCTTACCAAGATCAACACAATCTCCAATCCCGAAGTGTCCACAGCTTTGGAGTGCAAGAATGGTGGAGTTCCCCTGGACTAATCCCCGATGTGGAATAGAAAGGAATAGGACTTAATTTAATGAGAAGGAATGAAATTTTTGTGATATCAAGTTTTGAAAAATACCCAATTTGTTTGCTTTTCTCTTCTTCGTTACTTAGCATTCGCTAATTTTTATCCTTTGATTTATGGAAAACCCAACAGGTATCGGTGAGCCATCGCAAGGACTTTAAAAATTACATCCAGCTTACATACTAGACATCCAGCCAGCTACAGTAGCTTTACTCTTTAAGGTAGTTAGTAATCTTTTGTATATTTTCCTTTCAAGTTGATGTACACGTAAATGATTATAGTGGGACAGTGTATCATCTGAACTTTATTTTGTGAATAGAAAAGTGTTGAAGTACTTTCTTCTGAGTATTTTTATTTGCAGTCTATTTCTGAATGTTAGTTGTGATTGCTGAATAAATTATTGCTGAGTAACCATATCCGGATATGGGAGGATCCGACGACCCAGGGAAACGGGGTCGCGACATTTGGTGCTAGCCCGACTCCTAGTCCTAATAGCAGTGGTCCAAGTGGACACTTTGAAATGATTGGGAGGGCTTGCCTTTGGTGGAAGCTCTTTGATGTTTGACTTTGTACGGTGAGAGCTTTTCTTTCAACATTGATTTTCTTTGCTTTGCTTTTTGGCTTACGCCACTTCTTTTACCAAGAGTTGGCGCACACTGGTCAACAATTTCTTTAGATTTCATCACACCCTGGCACATAGGTAAATGTCAAGAGATAGTACAAGAACTATGTTCTCATACTGACTAAAGGTGCTGACACTCAGGTTTCATGAAGCCTTCATTGATTTTATCCCATCGTCGAGCATCATCAAATCAAGTCCAAACTCAAATCCCCCATCCCAGTTCCTCAAGTGAAATTTCAACTCATATCATCATAACTGATGTCGTGTATGTGAGGTGCTGATCATATTCTTAAGGTAGAGACTAAGCATGCAATATAGCACACAAATCTTTCAAACTAGGGAAATGTGAATAATCAAGTCAAAGACCCTAATGACTAAGGTTGGTTAACTCAAAATCTCAAGACCTCATAAATCAAGTGTTCTTGAACTTCACTAGTCTTATGTAAATGTGAATGTGCCAGGCATTAAACAACTTATTAGTTAGTTTTTTGTGATTTTAATTTTTTGATTTTTTTAAAAATAAAGGAAAAGAAGAAAGTATTTTAGAAAATGTTTTTTTCAATTTTTTTTGAAATTATTTTTTGAAAAAGTTTTTTTTGAAAGTAAGGTAAATAAGAAAGGACATTTTTTGAAAAGTTTTTTAAGAGATTTTTTACCCACCCCGTAATTGTTGTATAATATACAAAAAATACATGAAAGTACGAGCTATGGATAAAGTATATATGTAATATATACACGTCCCCCCTATACTTAGCATGTGTTATGTCCTCAGAGCACAAGAAGCGAGAAAAAGACATAGCTTATGCTAAGCGTAGGATGGCTAAAATAATAAAAAGTATAGAAGTCGATCCGCCCCTATACTTAGACTCTGGTCATCCTAAGTGTAGAAGAGAAGAAAACATGGGGTAGACGAGGTCAAGAGGAGAAATGGATGAGTATGTACACATGGTGGGCATCGGTTCCCCCTATACTTAGGCTCTGGTCAGCCTAAGTATAGGACAGGAGTAAGGGTGAGAACCGATGTGATCTGGACAATACGTAAAGAAGGGAGAATATACAAGAGTGATTGAATCTTCTAAGCTGCTGAATCTTGATGTTGCACCTTCATGAAGAGTAATATGATGTATCTGCTCTGTGCTTACTATGAATGAAGTTGATGAACTCGACTTGGAATAAGTGCTCTTTCGAATCTATAAAATGCTTCAACAGTTGTCCATTTACCACATGAGTCTTTGAGATCAGCTATCTCTACACTTCCATTCCCGTGCACATTCTTAACAACAAAGGGACCCATCCATTTAGATTTGGGCTTCCCATGGAACATCATCAACCTGGCATTGAACAACCATACCTTTTGTCCAGGGACAAACTCTTTGCACCTAATATGTTGATCATGCCATCTCTTTACTTTGTCCTTATAAATCAAACTATTGTCATATGCCATGTTTCGGATTTCCACGAGCTCGTTCAAGTTCAAGTCTTGACAAAGCTTCCCTAGGTGATAACTCCAATTAATCTTCTTAATTGCCCATTCGGATTTATGAATCAACACTGCGGGCAAATGGCATGGCTTGCCATAGATCATTCTAAATGGTGAAGTACCCAATGGTGTCTTGTAGGTTGTATGATAGGCCCACAGAACTAGGTCCAAGAGTTGGGACCAGTTCTTCCTATGGGGACGAACCAATTTCTGCAAAATAATCTTCATCTCTCTGTTCGAATCCTCTGCCATGCCATTGGACTGTGGGCGGTAAGGACTAGTAACTCTATGCTCAAATCCATGGTCCTTAGCTAAAGATCTCATATCTCGGTTCACAAAGTGGCTACCCCCATCTTATATCAAAACTTTCGACGCCCCGAACCTAGCAATAATATGGTCTCTCACAAACTTACAGACAGTCTTGCTGTCTGCGGTTTGGGTTGGGATAGCCTTCACCCACCTAGATAAATAATCAACCGCCAACAATATGTACTCATGTCCTTGGCTGTTGGGAAAGGGACCCAAATCATCTATGCCCCATGCATCAAAAACATCACAAATAATCATCGGTTGCATGGGCATCTCATCACTTTGTCCAACTATCCCTCCCATCCTTTGACAAATCGGACACGACCGTACAAAATCAATACCATCTCTAAAGAGGTCGGTCAATACAATCCACATTGAAGTACTTTGTGAGCGGTTCCCTTTCCCGAATGGTGTCCTCCAGACTCAAGTGAATGATAATATGTGGGGATACTCTGGTATTCCTCCTGAGGAATACATCTTCTCCAAGCACAATATGGTCCTTCGAAAAAAAGGAAAGGATCATCCCAGTGGTATCTCCTCGAATCCAACTTCAGTCGATCAATGCTGCTCCTAGTCCAACCATGGGGAACTTGCTTGGAGATAAGATAGTTCACCATGTTGGCATACCAGGAGAGTGAGTCCATAACACAAATTGACTCGTCTGGGAAGGTCTCTCTAATCCGCTCATAATCAGGAGAATCCTTAAGTTCAATCCGAGAAAGGTGATTAGCCACAATATTCTTCACTCCAGGTTTATCTTTTAGACGTGCCTTTGCATCCTTCTTTTCTATTAAATATTGAATAGATGTGTAATCAGTGTAAATTGTAACCTTAGAGCCCAAAATATATGACCTGAATTTCTCAAGGGCCCATACTACAGTGAGCATCTCCTATTTAGTCACTATATAATTCTTCTGTGTAGGATCTAAAACTTTGCTTGTGAAGTGGATCACAAACGGGATCCCCTCTCGCCTTTGTCCTAACATAGCTCCTATAGAGAAATCTGAGGCGTCAGTCATGATCTCAAAGGGGAGAGACCAGTCAGGAGCTTCTAGGATAGGCGAGGCACAAATATTCCTCTTCAAGAGCTTAAAGGCCTCCAGACACCTGTGATCTACAATGAACTCCGTGTCTTTCCCTAAGAGCTCAGTTAGTAGGCGAGCGATCTTTAAAAAATCCTAAATAAATCTCCTATAAAATCTAACATGTCCTAGGAATGATCGTACTGACTTCACATTGGTAGGTGGATCGAGTTTCTTGATCACCTCCACCTTGGCAAGGTCAACCTCCATTCCCCTTTTGGAGATGACATGCCCTAACACAATACCCTTCATTACCATAACGTGACTCTTCTCCCAGGAGAGTACTATATTCACCTCTCTACACCTCGTGAGGACTCCGTACAAGTGCGCTAAACATGCATCAAAAGAATCACCATGGATCGAGAAGTCATCCATGAACACTTCCAGGAAATCTCCCAGTATCTCGGCAAATATGGCTATCATGCACCATTGGAATGTGCCCAGGTTATTGCAGAGCCTGAATGGCATGCGCCTGAAAGCATAAGTGCCAAATGGACATGTGAATGTGGTCTTTTCCTGGTCCTCAAGGGCTATATCTACATGGTTGTATCTTGAGTACCCGTCAAGAAAACAGAAGAACTCTTTCCTTGGGAGTCTCTCCAAGATATGATCAATAAAAGGCAAGGAAAAGTGGTCTTTCTTAGTCGCAGCATTCAAGCGCCTGTAGTCAACACAAACACGCCACAACGTGGGTACTCGTGTCACGATCTCTACCCCCTCATGGGTGACCATCTGAATTCCCAACTTCTTTGGGACAACATGAAGTACGGCCACCCACTTGGAGTCAAAGTAGGGTATATAAACCCTACTTTGCACCATTTCTCAATCTCTTTCTTCACTACTTCCTATAGATTGGGGTTATGTCTCCTCTGTATCTCACGGGAAGGTCTCACATTATCCTCAGAAAAAATGTGGTGCGAGCATAGAGCGGGGTTGATCCCCATGAGATCCGACATTGTCCAACCTATTGCTTTGAAGTTCCTCTCTAAGACCTCTAACAACCTAGATTCTTGTTCTAAAATCAAGTCTGAGCTAATGATAACAACATATCTCTCTTTGGGTCCCACAAGAAAGGCGTACTTGAGTGTAGGAGGTAGTGATTTCAGTATTGACAATGTGGTATCATCAAGCAAATCTGGTTGAACTGAATCTGAATCTGGTTCCGTACTGCATTAAGGTGGGCTAAGGTGCGTAGTACTTGCCACCAACTCAGAACTATAAGGAATCGGATCGTCAAAGAAACACAGTAGTTGGGCCAAAGCCGCGTTCGACTCATCATCTATATCCCATGATCATTCTGAAGGGGATGAAACTGACAGATCCAGCTGGATCTCTATGTCATCATGGAAATAGGTAGATGCATCTCTAACAATATCAGACAACACCTGGCAAAATGCGTCATCCACTGTGTCCTTTCCATATGAAAGGGACTCGCTCTATCCTGAAGGAATCTGTCCCTTAATCCCAGTATAATCATTCTGCAATCTGCCTCTAAATATGAGTACTCTGTGCTACTCTTTGAATCAAGTCGCTGACACTTGGTTTACTTCATCTCAAGGTTCACTTCTCCGCCAGGAGAACAGAACTTCATCATTATCGTACCATAATCGAAAGTTGCGTCTGCGGTCCTAAGGAAGGGCTTCCCGAGAATAATCTGAGATTCTCTCCAATGATTGGGGGTCTCCATGTCCAAGACAGTGAAGTCAACTTGATATTTATGTCCCTCAATCGAGATAACGACATTCTTCACTTCTCTCTTGTGTCTCTTCACTTAACAAACTACGAATTAGAGTAAAGATCTAGATTTGCAAAGTGGTCCCAGCTCCAATTTCTGATATAATGCTAAGAGAAGTAAGTTGCTTGAAGAACCGTTATCCAAGATTGTGCGTGTAAACGCAATGTCGTCAATACGACTCTCTACATAGTGAGCACCCATGTCTCTCTTTTTCCTTGGCAAAGTCTGGTTCTTGAGACAATAAGTTGTGGCTACTGATAAGATGTGTGTCTTTATATTTTCATTATCTTTCTTCCTGCTAACCCTTGTAGGTGTGCATCTCACCTTAAGGTATTTTTGGAATGAAGGATGGTTAGCCACATACTTATCAAATGACACCTTTATAATGATATTTTCTTTACAAAATCATGCCATATCGGGGTCATCTTTCTAAATATTTTTGATGCTCTTTCCTACCGTAGGAGCACGGGGGAAAGAGATTGAAGGTAGGGAAACAGAAGATGAAGAGTCTGAATCATGAACTGAAAGATGATTCTTGGTATTAACAGAAACAGAGTTCTTCATACAAGAATCTTTTTGATGCGACATGGAATCAAAATCATAACTAGCTACTATAGGTTGTGGAATAGATGCTGAAGTGGTATCTGCCGCAACTGGAGATGCAAGGTCCTCCGTAGACTCGGAAGTGTATCCATGTTGTCGATGCTGCATACGCGCTCTCCTCCTCCTCTCGGCTCCCTGAATAGAAATTCTCGAATGGTGCTGATGGGGCTTCGGAATATGCTGCCTCTCCTCCTCATCCTCTGAAGACTCCTCAGGTAGAGCTCCAGAGATGTCCTTCCTCGTGTCCCTCGCTCGCTCAGGTACGGTCACGGTCCTTCCGCTCCTGAGTGACATATGATTAGCCTCGTCACATGAAAGAATCTCATGTTCAGATCTAGGAGATGCTGAATAGTATACCTGACCAAGTGTTGCTGAGAACTAGATCGGTTCAGGATATTGGGGCTAGCCTGAACTTGGGCTGGGATTGAGGTAGAGGGTGCAGTCTACTCGTCTCGTCATCTGGACAGGTGGTTCACATCCACTTATAAGTCATGAATTTCTTTCCTCTAGGAATGGGGCTCATCGAGTATCTAGTGTTGTATGTCCACGGGACCAGACGAAGAAGGAAGGGTATAAGACTGGGAAGAAGATCGGGAAGATTGGCCCTGCTAGCCAGGGTACTACCTCTGTTGTTGTTGCTGCTGAGGTTGCGGACCTTGCTGGCTTGCCTGGTAATGGCCCTATCGACCATACTGCCGGTTTGCTGCCGCTAGTGCTGCTGGGGTGGCTGGAATACAGGGCTCTGGTATGAAGGATGTGGTGTAGAGGTGAATGTGGTGTTGTGAGAGGTCGAGGGATGCCGGTAGGTCTGTCAGTCCCCCGTACTTCCCTGCCTGGCAGGATCCTGAGTATACCATTCTCCATTCACCTCCCAAACCGATGGAAGCTCCTCTTGAACTGTCTCTGCTAATGGAGGTGGCTGCTGGAAAGAGTGGGTGTAGGACTGGTCCTGCTCCCACGGTTGGGGTCGCCCTGACACCAACTGCTCATGAACATGGTGAACTCAGTATACGAGAGCAGCGGGTGCAGTCATGGCCGGTATCCTTATCTTATAAACCTTCTCAGTCAACTCCTCCATCTGTTTTGGAAATTTGGAGATGCTCCGGTCTAATTCGTCCATCCTCCTGTCGATCTTCTCGACTACTGTAAGCTTGTCTGCAAGGAGTCCCATGCTAGGGATCACATCCTGAGAGATATCGACTACGATTGATTTTCCCCTCCAAATGAGAGTGAACCAGGGGACGATGTATAAGCCATGTTGGCCATCTGTGAGTGGCTAGTTTCAGCCATCTACTCGAATACCTTCTAGACGGTATCCGATCCTCGTGATGTATAGCTGCCTCCACAGGAAGCGCTCACTAAACCATGCATCTCAGGGTTGAGACCAGTGAAGAATGAATGGACCGAGATGTTATCATCTAGATTATGATAGGGACACTTCTGCGGGATGTCCTTGAATCTTTCCCAATCATCATAGAAGGCTTCGTGGGGTAACTGGGAAAAACTCGTAACGTGTGTCCTCATCATGTTAGTCCTACTCAGAGGGTAGAACTTCTTCAGAAATCGGTCCTTGAACTAAGTGGGGATTGTAACTCCCAAGTTCTTTACCCAGTAGTTAGCTTTGCCACCCAAGGCAAATGGAAGGGTTGTGAGCCTAATATAATTCTCGCTAACATTAGGATGTCTGAGGTTAGCACAGATGAGCTCAAAGTAACTTAGAAATGCATATGGCTCCTCAGAAGCATTCCCATCAAAGTGTGGCAGTAGGTTCAGAAAGTACGGCTTCAACTCAAAATCAATTGTGGGTTCTGCCGGACTCAAGTAGTTTCGGATTCTGTACTATCCGGGGTTGTACGCCGCATCCATTGGTGGTTCGACCCCGACATTGAGCTGTCCTAACTGAGCTCTCAGTAATGCATTTTGTTGCTCATATGCAGCTAATCTGGCTAGTACCATTCTCATCGGGTCCTCGGGATGTTCTTCTTCCTCTTCTTTCTTCTTTGGAGGTATTTTTCTTGTATCTTATTTAGGTCATGAATTAGCAATGTCTTCTTTATTAGAAGAGGATTTATGAATCAAGATATTCTCACTGAGGCGAAGGTCTTCCTCGGTGAGGTGGGAAGAGAGAAAGGGAATGGTTTGAGAGTAACCGTCCCGAGAGTGGGTGATCCTGGGCTCAAGAGGGTCATAAGTTCAAGTTAGTCCAAGTTGCGCCCGGACCTTTGAAGACGTACTTCTTGGAGGGTTCAATGAGAGATTTGCAAAGTCTGAATAAATATCCCCCCAATCGGTCATCTTCGATGTCAAAAGAATCTATTAGAAGATGATATTCAATGAGACGCTAGGTTTACGGTGCACGTAAATGTGCGGAGTAAACTCACACAATACAAATGTAATTCAAACCCTCAATTTCACCAACTCAACACGTGATGGTCATAAGGGTTCAGTCGAATTATCTGGTTAATTTTAGTTGGTGATAAATACAATCTTGGAAAGATTAACGAGCTGTTAGGTGCTCGTATTTTCCTATAGACTGGCCCGATTCTTACGACTAGTTGGACCTACTTTCAGCCAGTATAGGAGTAGGTGCAGACCGTATAAATACGGATACTCGTTCCTTGAGGACTAAGGCACCCTCTGAACCTCCCACTCTGCTAAGAAAGTCCGAACCTTTTACCGGCTACCCGTATTCCTCACTGAAAAGTAGTTAATCACCTAAAAATAAAGAACCAGTAGTATGTAAGAAATCCTGGCTTGGCTCTATCCTAGGGTCGTCTCTCTCTCACTTGCAAGTAAATCAGACTATGAGGGCCCGTGAACAAGGTTCTTTCTATTCCAATTTTTTTAATCGACCTGCTCCATTCAGTCCCAATTTTAGAGTTAGGTTATCACTTGAAATTTATCTGAACATAAAAGCACGTCTACCGTTCAGTCCCAATTTCCTTTTTGACCTTAAGTTACAAAACAAGAGGGGAATCGGAAATCAGAATGCTAATGTGAAACTATAATGCATGCTCAGAAGAAGGTATACTTACATTGAATCCCAGCACTTTCCATGTGTTATGTAAAACTGAATTTTTAAAGTTGCACTAAATGCATGCAGATCAAGAAAACCGCACTTAAATAGTATACTGTTAGCGGGGAAGAATTAATTTAATTTAAGCTAAGTAGTACGTGTATGTGTGCATCTCATTATAAATCTTATCATATATGTGAATCTTCTAAGATATGTGTGACCTAAATTACAATGGGCACAGATAAAGTTGATGTTAAACTATCATGTTCCTAATCCTTAAATTCGCCACTCAAGTCGAGCCCCACCCTCACCGGAGAGTGAAACAGGTCTCGACACACGACAAAGCAATGTCCAAGTCTTTTTACATGCACAAACTCTCAAACAAGAGTCACTATAAAGGAGCAAGCTACCTAAATTATTACAGCACGATAATCACAAAAAATTACAAACACCCTCTCGAAAATAAATTAGTTCTCCTGGCTCTTCAGCAGTCGACGTGTGTCAAGTCCGTCGACCTCCGATGTACTCCAAGTCCATCTGGTCCTCGCAAGGAAAATAAGATTTATATTAGAGAGATCAACAACAAATATATACAAAAATATATAGAGAAAAAAATGATAGAAAATGGATTAATTGCAAAGTGGCTCGGGATTCAGACTACCCGAGTAAGTGAAAATCTAAATCTAATTTTTCAAATCAATCCCTAAGTCGTTTGCCTCCCCGACAACAGCGCCTTCCGACGAGTCGCTGAGAACATGATCTAATTTGAGTTTGTTATAATACGTGTACTTAGCGAATCAGTCAGAAACAAAAGAAGATCTCCGTGAAAAGTGTCTCAGCTTTAATTTATATCTCGGGCAAGTCCGGGGTCGAACACAGGGAGGCAAAGGAACAACTTTAGGTTAATCCAAAAATTTAGATCTAGGTTTCCAATGCATATTTTTTTATATTTTTTATGCAAAAAGAATGTGAAGTGCAATATGCAGATGAATTAAGACAATAAGAAAACATACACTTAGGCTAAATTAATTTTAATGTGAAATTAATTAGATTTAGTCTAATTGTATTTTTCGAAAATCCTAATCCAATGTTCAATACAAAACATATTTTTTGGAATTTTAGGGGTTAAAAAGCAATAATGAAAAATGCACATTTTTATGATTTTTCCACAATTTTTCACACAAACAGAATGCAAAAATTATGAAAAATATTGGAACACAAACATGATGCAAGGATGCTACAGTAATTTTTGGATTTTTCTGACAAAATATGAATTTTTTTATGTATTTTTAATGAAAACAGAGTGACAATGAGTAATTAATAAATCCACATTATCAAATTACCTAAAATATGCATTATCTCAAAAACATATTTTTACAAGGAATCCAGGAGATTTGAAATTTCACAAAATAGATGTGTGTGGATTTAATTAAAAATCATTTACTAAAATCACTCTACATCTTATTTCAAGCACAAGACAACTCCAATTGAGATGAAATTTGAACACTAATTAAAGCACACGTCAAGGCATCATTCTTGATTTTTTTGAAATTTTTCGAGCAACCATGAGTGAATTATGAATTTAAATTCCTCAGATTGGGTAAAATATGCAGAACCTTCTTCTTCGTTCCTTTGCATGTGGGCGGCTAGGGCAGGACGATGCCACCGCATGCGGGCGCGTGGAGGAGGGAGCGATGGCGGGCGATGGCGTGGGGCCATCGGTGGCTGTGCACGCATGGCTGGTGCGGCATGAGGGTGCGGCCCAGGCAGAGCAAGGCGAGGAGGGGTCGTCGGGCGGATTGGAGGGGCTACGGGCAGCGCAGCTGCTTGGAGCAGGTGTCGACGGTCGTGGCTGGCGGCCTAGATGGTGCTAGTGGGAGCACGCGATGGCGAAGGGCTTCCAGTCGCGGTGGAGGAGAGTGGTCGTTTGTAGGGTTGCAGGCGGTGCCACCTGCCCGTGGAAGAAGGGAGTGCGACGGGCGGTTGCTTGCTTTTTTATTTTTTTATTTTTTACTGTATATATATATATATATATATTTGTTTTAATTTTATTTTTATTTTTTTTTGTTAAACAGTGAGGCAATATGAATATATACAAAAAGGTAAAAAATTGGTAGAGGGGAATGATGAAGAAGATGAAGATGGTGGTGATGGTGATGATGTGGTAGAAAATTACTATGGTGGTGATGTGACAAAAAAATTGCAAAAATAACAATGATGACAAAATGAAAATAAACTTACCTACGATGGATACGGTCGTCTATGGCGTGCTCACGAGAAGCACGGTCTTCGCTTGAATCGTCGACGAGCAATGAACTCGAGCAGCGTGCAGATGCAGCTGTGATGTCGGCCAAAAAGCCAACGGATCTCACCGGAGAGAGGGTTGTCGTCGCTTGACGATGGTTGCGTCGTTGTCACCGATTCAACTCTGGGAACTAGGCTCTCCTCACATAAAGATGGATCAAGAGTAAATTTAGGAGTACGTGATGTATAAAAAGAGTTGAAAAAATGGAGGTTAGAATGGAGGTGGAGTGGAATGAAGGTTAATAAGACGGTGGAGTTGAATTAGAAGTTAGAAAAAATGGTAGAATAATGGAGTTGAATTGGTGGTTATTGTAGAGAATAAAAATTAAATAATAAATAAAATAAAAAATGAAGTAGGTTACTAAAATGCAATAAAATATAGAGAAGAAAAAATAGTAGGGAATTTACAAAAGAAGACAAACAACATGTAAATTTTTTTGTTTGCTTTTTTAATTTATATTTTTTTGTCTTTTAAATAAGAGATATTTATAATAAAAAATACAATAAAATACTAGAAACAAAATACAACACAACAATGATTTTTTGGATTTTTTAGTAGTTAAGAAAGATAAAATAAAAAATGAAGAAAAAATGAATATTTACATAATATACAATGTACATCTAGGTCCCAAAACTCAAATTTTGTAAATGAGCAGTGATTTTAGTGAAACCATTTCCGATGGATAGATGAATTTCTAACTTGAAGTTTAGAAGTGAGTTTGGTGAATTTGGAGTTCATACGGAGCGGGATTTTGGTCGGGAAGTTGGACTTTATGAATTTTTCTCTTTGGGATCTAGGAGCATTTATTTGAGGTGGAATTTATTTTATATTTTTATATTTTTATTATATTTTTATGAACACGTCAGAGAAAGAATTAGCCAAAAAGGAGTTGAAATGAAATTACTAAAAATATATGAAATTTTGGACTATTTACAGGTTAAAAGCTCCTTTATTTTTGCAGTTTTTATTGTAAATATATTTTGTAAAATATAATATACAATAATTAGTGTATTTTATTTACAAGAGTCATTTTTTAATTTATTGATTTTATGGACATTTATTTGAGATTGTACTCAGGGATTTTGCTAAGATCAAGATATTGAGATGATGAATCGCGGATTCATCACTCTATCCTAGTGTGCGGGTCACGCTATCACTCAAGCAAACCAAATAATGAGGGGGTGACTCTCTCTAAAACAAGTATTTTTATATGAGTGTATTTTACGGTCGAGTTTCAATTAGCAGTCCCAAATTTATTACTTTCTCTTTTTAGGTATTTTTCAATAACGAACAACACCTAAAAGAATTTTTCGATTTCCTTAGGGGGAGGAAGTCAAAAAAGCCGATGCACGATCAAACACTATAATGCATGCAAAGTAAGAGATGTGTGCACGTCGCCAACACTCTACATGCAGGGTAATCCACGCATAAATTTAAAGACAGAATTGAAACTAATCCATATGATGCACCAAGAAAATGTCCTTAGACGAGCAACTTCTAATGATCGCGAAGAACAATAGCTAGCTGATCAGATCAAGTCTGGAGTCCGATCTTGGGAACCAACTCGGTGCCCACCACAACGGATCCTACTAGCGTTGTATGTGGTTCCTCACGGTGCGTGGACTCAGATCTAATAAAACTAACTTTTTATTATGAATTATTAATAAGGTCCAGTTATACTATATGTGCAAGCAATCTATTAGGGATTGGGCCTTAATTATTTAAGTTGCACTCAAGAGAAAATCCTAAGTCTAGGGGCCAAAATCTTCGGAAATCAAATAGAAACAAAATACGATAAAAGCAAAACTGGTGAAAACGCTGTAAGGTCCCCCCGAGTGCACCTATGCTCGACGAAATAGACCCGAATCTAATAGAGTCCAAGAGTCCAAGTGTCATGTATTATTACATTAATAATAAAAGAGCTGGAAATAAAAATTAAGTACTCTAATTCTAATCTATCTACTATAACCACGTGCTATGCTCCTGCTCCTCCTCGGGTATGGGTCTCCTCCAAAGTATCTTTGGGCGATTCCTCGCACAAAAAGTGAAACAGAAATGGGTCAAGAAACAGTTATAACAGATAAATATCAAAAATAAATAAAAAGGCTACAAAGACTACTAAGCCGTGCTCCCCGACTACGGCGCCATTTTGACAACACGCTTGCGACTTAGGTTAAGTATCAGATAAAAATCAGGTCGTTGCGATCCAAATCACAAACCAAAGTCAACAAGAAAAATTAGAGAACCACTCAATCAACAAATAAGGTAATCAAAATAAATGTTAGCAGTCTCCCTATTTATTTTAACATGGTATAGCGACCAGGGTTGAACGCAAGGAGCACGAGTAAAACCTACGAAATAGTTGTGATTAGGAAAGAAAATGCATATTTTTAATAATTTTTAATTTTGCAAATTTTTGTGGTTTTTAATTAATTAAGGCAAGCAAACAAATAAAGCAACTACACATACAAGCAAGCTTTTACCATTTTTATTTAGGTCAAAAATAATTAAAAATCATGAATAAAAATATTTTTGTGTTTTTCAAACACTCGATTATTTTTGGCAATTTTCTAGAATTTTTGTAATTTTTATATGAATTTATAAAACTCCAAAAAGAGATAGAAACAGAAACAGTGCATAGCCAGGACAAAATTACAAATTAAACATGTTCAAGGTGTGCTAATGTCCCGGAGGGCAATTTTATGAGATACTAGATAAACAAGGCTACAAATAGAAATATAAATCCTAATTTTAGTTTTTTTCTAGAACTTTTAATGATTTTATAAGTTTTTAAGATTTTTGAGATTGTTAGGTATTTTATGAGGGTTTTTAAGCAAAAATGCTATTGAAGGCAAAAGACACATAAAAAACATTAACGATTTTTTTTGGAATTTTTCAAACAAATTTTATAATTTTTATGTATTTTCTAAATATACAATAGTTTTTTATGGTTTTTGATTTTCAAAAAATAAAATATTCAATAAAATTAATCCCAAAAATCACGATAAATAATACACATTAGCAGGAGCTAACAATATTATTTATATAATTTTTGGACTTATTTTGGTAATTATTTGATTAGAAACAACACATGATTTGTAGGGACCTAGTTGCAATTATAATAAAGTTCACATGCCAATTAATAATATAAACAAGAAGTTCAGGACCACTAGTGCAAAAAGTCCAAAGAATTCACGCACATGTGCAATACACCACACACAGGGGTATAAATGCAAATATCATAAATTTTTCATTCAAACATAACATTCAGATGTTCAGGATGCATCATGCAAATACACCACAAAATCACGCGGAACAGTACGTGAGTTCACATACAGAGGACTAAAATATAAATATATAAAACTACGAGGTCCAAACTGTAAATGTTTTAAACTACACTTTTTATTTTCTAGACTTAATAGAAATATTGAGATAGACAAGGGCAAAAGGGAAAGATACCCTTCGCAGGCATGTGGGGTACGTGAGGGCACCTGGTAGCTCGGGCGCAGGCGCTAGCTTACGGGCATGATCGTCTGATGCTACAGATCTGACGGCCAGAGAATGTCAGGGAGTGCGTCCAGATGGTGTCAGATCCATGGGTGGAAAGGCTGATGCTATCGTCGGCTGAGATAGAATCTAGTAGAGGAAGGCTTCATCTGATGGTAGAGGAGGGCGTTGGAAGAACAACCCCTAGGTGAACTTCAAGCAAGCAATGGATGTGATCCACTGCTCTGATGAGCCCACCAATGGGTCCTGTGTTGTCGTGAAAGTGCCCTGCTCCTGCTGGACGGCTCCGATGAAGGTGACAACGGTCAGATGGGTGCAGTGGTCAAGCTCCTCCTAGAGCTACTCCGCTTGAGCAGCCAGATGGCCAAAGGGGGTCTACTGCACGAACCAACACCTGAAAAGAATATAGGAGACTCGGGGCGTGGTTCCAGTCTACTTTATTGCAAAGAGAGATATGGGAAGCGTGGGGGAATGGGATTTGGGTCTCCGATATATATGGAGGGAGGAGACATGTCCTTAATCTCTACCTAGGGGTTGAGGCTAAGGATGATCAGGTTGCGGTGCAAGATGTGGGATGAGACGAGGGGTCGATCGACTCCGATATGAGGATGAGACAAGGCTCCTATCAGGATGGTCAAAGTAGATGAGCTGCGGCGGAGGCGGAATGAAAGATTCGATGGGAATGGAAAATGGAGTAGAATGATACGTTACCTGAGGGTGCTGATGAACTCAGCAAGGTCAGGTGGAGCTAGGAGTTGGGGTCGTGGCCTCGACCGTGCTGCGGTAGGCAGGAAGGTTAGATGCGGTGGAGAACTCCGGCCATGTAGCTGAGTTGTGTGAATGCACCACCAAACTTCGATCCAAAGATGCTCTCTGGTCGTTGTCACTCAACCGAAGATTTCTGGGGAGGAAAGAAGGGGTGAGGCACGAGCTTCTCAGTTGTAGAGTGCGAGGCAAGAATTTATAGGATTCCCAGGGGGCTGGAATTATCGAGTGAGAGCACGCTACCCTAGGAAGATTCATGTCTTCCTAGGGATCTGCAAAGAACATGGATCCTAGGAGGAGGCTCGGGCGAAGAAACAAGGCAAGATGTCATCGGATCAGGGTGTGAAAATATGGAGAAATAGCTCCGACGAGAGATGGACAACCCGACCCGACCTGGAAGGAGGCGTTGACTGGAGTCAACAAAGCCTCCTGATGATCAGAAAATAGGGACGTACAAAATGATTAAAATTCAATAAAAAATAGTAATTGTATTCAAAATAAAAAGTGTATAAGATAAAAAAAATGTTTATTATTTTTCAAAGAATTTTTTTTGATTTTTAGTTATTTGTATAAAATATAAATTAGTTTATATAATGTATATGGTATTATATACAAGTATAGTATACACATGTACTATGTACAAATATTTTTATTTTGTTATTTTTACATAAATACTCCAATTTTATATTTTATTTATTTTCAATATAATTTTAGAAATAAAATTAATTTTTATTTTATTTCTAGGAGTTATTTACAAGTTCATATTAAATAGTGAGCGTGGTGTATATACATGTGTATTGTACAATGAAAGGGAGATTTTATTTATCGTTTTATTTAATTTTTCTGATTTTTATTTTCTTTTTCTATTGTTAATAGAACTATATAGAAGGAGGTAAAAATAATTATTTTATTTTATTTGTCAAAAAAATTATTTATACACATAGGTAATTTGTATAATACAAAGTAGGCCCTATCTCTCTCTACTAATTTTATTGGCGATCGGGTCAAGGCTTGACCTTCTCTTGGTGTTCGATTTACTCTGTATTTATTCTAAATACCTCCGTCCTTTTACTTTTCCTTTATTCTTTTATTTTTCTACAAATACATGATAATTACGCAATATTAACAAATGCATGCATGATGCTATGTTATTGTATTTGCACCTATTTACATGTTGTTTTGCCAAATAAATATCTAAAATAAAAGAATAAAGAGTGAGAATTAGGGATTCATCAGTATCTCAGATGGATTATCTTCAATTCAACATTTTTTTATCTTTGATTTCTTCCTAATATCTTAGATCGGAGTCCATCTCCAACCTCCGATCTGCATGATCAGAGGAGTTCCGACCACTATCGACCCCTTCGGACTATGCCAGCACATCCGCATCACCTTTCTCTAGCTCTTACACCCTCTGGCCATCTTCAGATCGTCACGGATCTGAAGATCAGCTCCCCCTTCGATCATGCCCACTAGAGCTTTCGCCCATTCTTCATTTTCCATCTTTTAATAAACGTAGTCAAGGAAACCCTCAGAGCATAAGCTTTCAGTTGCAGATCCTTCAAGTGCATCTAGGGCAAAGCATCCTGAGTTGGAGGTACAATTGGAGTCGTTCATCACTTGACCTCCAGCTCGTCGAGCAGACACATTCGACCATCGTTGAAGCATGGGATCAATAGAGCATCACTGCAGAAAGCCATATCATCATCTTGTAGTGGATTTGGGCGAGCAAAGATCGAGTTCTCCTCTATCAAAGTTCACCAAAGACCATCTACTTCAGAGTTCTTCTAGAAACTTTCATCACCACATGATCAAGAATCCCAAATACAATCGATGCCATCTAATTTGCCCCAATTCCCCACCGTGGATTGAAGACCTAGTTCTGGTCGACGCCCTCCACTCATGATCCAATCCCAACTGTTGGATCAGAACCTCCACGCATCAGAGCCACTCCTCGAGCCACGTCATTTGAGGGTACAATTGCATCTATGCCCTTATCTTCCTTTTATTTTAAAATAAGTCCCTGCCAAGACACATGTCATCATATTTTTATCTGAACATTTGCATGCTTACCCTTTGTATTTATTTCAATTGCACTTTAGTCCCTACTTAATCTGAGCTCGTGTAATGCACATGTGTTCGTTATTTGCAATAAAAACATATGCATCTTTGAGTATTTGGACCTAAAAATTATTTTATTTACATCCAAGTTCGGTCCAGCGGGGCGCATGTTCTTATTGGAAAATTTACATATTTCACCTCATGATTTTTTATTTCTTATCATTTATTCTGCAACCTTTAAATATTTGCATTTCAGTACCTACGAATCTGCATTTGTCTTGCATGTTTAAAATCAAATAAAAAATATAAAACCCCTTTAAAATTCATAAAAAAAATCTTATAAGTTCCTGTTACATCCATCTTGCATCCATAAATCGTATTTTGCATTTCATTATTTTTGTTATTATTAAATATCAAAAAAATTCATAAAAATATCCCTGTTTGCATTTAAAAATCAATAAAAATAAAAAATACATAAAAATCTAGAGAAAAATCTTGTTTCTTTATTTTAATTTATTTAATATTTTATTCAATATTGGCTTTAATTCTTCATAAAAACCATAAAAATCACAATACACTTAAAACATTAAAAATTCATAGAATTCAATTGAAAATCCAAAAAAATCATTCATTTGCTTTCTAGAAAATATAAAAAATACCTTTTATTTTGTATATATTTCCCCCATTTTTGACATTATTTTTTATTTTAAAATATCAAAAACATTCATTTTATTTTGTACATATTTTTCTGGTTTTATTTATTTAAAATATTTATAAATTGTGGGAAAATCTGAAAAATTACATAAACATAAAAAAATTTATCAAAACCCAAAAACAATTTTAGTTTAATTTTTTGATCTTTTTTATATATTTTAAAAATATAATAAGAGTGCTTGAGATTGTGTGTTTATTTTTTCTTCATTTATTCTATTATTTTTAAAAATAAAAAAGATATTTTGTAAAAAAAATAAAAAATAAAAAATTGAAAACAAAATAAAAAATGTAAAATGTAAATTTCATTAAAAAAATACAAAAAATTAAGAACACAAAAATCAAGCATATTGTGTATAAAATTCCTTCATTCTCTCATTAATTTTTTATTGCATAGAATAACCCTCGAGATTTTTGTAGCCTCCCTGAGTTCGATCCTATCAGCTATACAAGTAAATTAAATAGCAAATTCTCTTGCTACATTTTCTTTTTTATTTATTTTTGATTGAGAATTGAATAAATTTGTTGAGAGATTTTTAAGATTCCAATAGCATTGCAATTAATTTCCATATTTAAAACCCCGAATTTCCCCTGCTCAACACTGGCAGAAAGATGAATCCCATCAAGTTGACGCCCAAGAAACAGAATCATGGCAAAGAGGATACAAAATACAAGTATTTTTGTGTGGAAATCCCTCTAGAAAAAACCATGATCCAAGTTTTCTAACTTAGAACTTCTGAACGACCTTGTCAATAAACCAATCCACTATCTTAGTTATTTTATTGTGGATAACTTAACTGCTAAGAACAGCACTTTGTCCAATACCCAAGATTTTCAACATCTTGGATTATACAGCAAGGTTCACAATACAATAACTATGTAAATAAAAAGTTTACAAAAAATAAAAAACATTAAATAAATATGCGATAAGAATAAGGAAATAAATGCAAGCTATAAGAATTGCAAACTAAGCATCATGGAAACGCTGTCAAGATTGAAGATGTTAAGTGGAGAGTAATAGAAATATCCCCATATGAAACTTTGAGAGAGAGAGAGAGGCATGCATGAATAATGCTTATATATTGTGTGTGCCTTGTGTCATATCTTACCTATATATTAAAGCCTGTGGCCCCGTTACTGTAGCAAATTTCCGTCCCACAAATTTCTATCACTCCCGCCTTTAATTTATCTTGGATTCCCGTGGATACAGACATTGCTCAACCTTTCTTAATTTAATTTCATATCTTATATAATATCTTATTTCCCGTTGAATGGAATCCGATTGAGATGCATACCGTTTATGGATTTTTTTAATTACGAATGGCTTCACCAACTTCCATGGACCAAGGGGACGACACGCAACTTCGTCGGAGATGCCACCGGTCTGCCTTTGCTTCATGTTGTATTGCATGGATAGGAATGGTTGCAGAAGCGGTGTGAGATGACACACACCATTTTGAGGACAAATGTACGGTTCCTTTGCCAATACCAACGTCTCTCTCTATAAATCAATGGAAGTTACGGGATCATCGAGCTGCTTATTTCATTCTCGATAGCAATCACCACCATGAGAAGTACCAACAACTGCTCTACTGATAAAAAAAGTGCATGCAAACCCAACACGATAGAGATGGCCGATGGTTGGTTGCGATCGTGATGTCTCCATCGGTTCGCCGACAAGGAGGTTGTGGTTGGTGGTTGGTTGGGTTCCGAGACCGACTTGCCTCCACGATGGAAATGGGGTTGTACAAAACTGGATCGGCATCGCATCGAGATAGCATATGAAAGGATGAGGTCGCACTCAACAGATAGGAGGGAGCATATGCCGAGATTAGTTTTCGCAACGACGGTAACTTGATTTTTGAGGATGATTGCACGAGTGTGAATAATTTGTGTTTGTATATAGGATATTCTGAAATTTGTTGGGTACTCAAGTTTCTTTGAGCCACTTCCTCTCAAGAGTCATGGATTTCTTAAAAACTTTTTCGAGCACATTCTTCCTTAGGAAATTGTTGAGTTGTTCTCCATTTTCTGATAAAGAGCAGTAAGAAATATGTAGGCATGATCTACTCAAATTCTTGTGCTTTCTGTCTGCAGATATAAAGCAAATCAGAATCGTATTATTTAATAGTAAAATGGAGATGAAACGGTATCACTCGAGCGAATGGGATGGGGGGACTACTTCGATGGCACACGAGGGGTGATGACTTCAGGTTTGATGAAAATATTTAACTTCTAGAGTTAAGGTGTGTTGAAAAGATTCGATTTTGAAATGAGACTAATACACTTTTGTCTTATCTCCAGTTGCAATTTTTTCTTATTATGCATTTATCTTAAAAGAGGTGGGGTGCTGTGAGATTATATATGGTGAAGCAAGTGATTATCTTCTCATCTACATTGTACACATATGTTCTTTTCTGATGTAAGATTTTACGAAAATTAAATCTGTTAAGCTACAATATTGCTTATATGTATTGAAATTTGTTTAATCCTTTTGTCTTGTGAAAATTTTATGCCATCGTGTATATTATATTTATATCGAGAAGTGTTTATATAATAGTTAATGTCTACAAGGTTTTTATTATTCATATCTTCAAGATCTAGATGGAAAAATAGCATATTAGATATTCATCAATATTAAAAAATTCATATCAAGGAACATTTATACAATTTATATTATCCATAAGCTCATAACCAGATTTAAGAAAAAAGATTGATTGTACAATAACTATATTATCTTTTATATATGAAACTTTCGTGGAAAGAACTATATAAAGAGAAATCATGTTGTGGAAGAGGCAACTTCTTAATTAAGAACAAAACAATGCTAATGATTTGTTTTTGTGGTTAAATGCTTCATGATTTTGCCACCATTTGCCAT
Organism: Ottelia alismoides; assembly: GCA_037367405.1. Classification (NCBI taxonomy): domain Eukaryota; kingdom Viridiplantae; phylum Streptophyta; class Magnoliopsida; order Alismatales; family Hydrocharitaceae; genus Ottelia; species Ottelia alismoides. Next base: position 678,844 of record JAZKJV010007397.1, read on the forward strand.
ATATATGCTTTTGAGCTGCTTATTAGCTATCCTTTTTCCCAATGTGACGCAGATTGTTTATACAATCACATGCTCATGTACAGACACTCATGGATGATACAAGAAGAAAAAAATGCTTATGATACACATTAGTAGATAATACATGATCATATTGCGAGAAACGGTGATTATTCATGTAGCACCTTAACTATGTGTTGCATTTCAGGATTCTAAATTTCTCAATCTGCTTGCTGCGAAGTGAACTTTTTATTCAAGATTCTTTTCAAGGAAATTGAATGCATACATGTCGACTATCCATTTCCTTATACATGCCTTAGATATCTTTGAACTCAAAAGTTTGAACCCCCAAATTATTCAAGAAGTCGTGAAGGTGATGGCAACATACACTCAGATGCCACTCGGATTATTGTCAACATGTACTCATCAACTATGGCCCTTTTCATTGCTACTATTTTTGTTAATCTCTTATGTACTCAGGAGATCTACAAGATTGGTTACTCCATGCATTCAACCTCTTCTTCTCTTACTTTTGTGAGTTTTGTTGTCGGCTTTCATATACAATGATGATAAATGATTATATGTATGTGATTATGGAAAAGCACTAGAAACTCATTATCTTACAATGGCTATGATCACTGACATACATACAAAAAGATGTGAGAAGATTCTTTTGGAGTTCATTAAACAGATAAAGTCATGCAAGTCGATTTTGTTCAAGTTTCATGTACTCAAGATATCAACATATTTGTGTAACCCACATATTCAACCTTTTTCCCCTTTATTTCGTGAGTATTATTTGGTTGTCAATTATATAGATTCATGATACATGATTTACACATGCACACACACAATCCTTCGACATAATTAGTTTTAGTTTTTCTACGTGTCGGGAGATGCTTCTTTTTTATATATCGCCCATCAAAAGCTATTAATGCTACCTTGTGCACATGTCTAGATTACGTTGAATGAAATATAAGATATATGACCTCAATGCCAACATAGATGCCATCTACATTTTTTGAACAAAGGATACAATGTCGGTATATTTCCCCGTGCAAAGCACGGGTATGACACTAGTTCAAGCTAATAGTCATACACTTTATAGGTTAGCCATCATGGTGTAATAGGATAGTGGCGTCTCCGAAAAAATACCATGATTACAAAAACAGATAGGACCCTCCTTACTAGAATAATAACATGTGTAGAAATGAAATAATGATTCTTGAAAATATATTTGTCGAGTAATTACAGTATATAATCATTGTCCAAAAGCATATCAATTTGAATCAAAATAAATAGATAGCATACATATCAATAAACACTTAAGATCATAATTGTGTCCAATCACAAAGATAGATAAGCAATCATAAAAGACACGTGTATATTTACAAGAAAATCCAACCATGTAGAAGTCTAGATTACTGTCATTCCGACTCATGATTTCAATCGACTGGATTACTTGATCCAGTCCATTATAAATTTGTGTTTAACAAGGGCAGCTCCTCCTCGATTACACCTTAGAACACTAGAGTCCACTAGTTTCAAACTTCTCTTGCTCACTAGAATAGGGATTCTCACATCCTAGGCACTCGTACAAAAGTAGTACAATTATAAAATTTTAACCACCTAAACATATATTAAATACATAATGAAGTAAGACAAAATGATGTTACATTTCAATTGACAAAAGACTGGAAGCTTGAAGCTGTAAAGTGAAATACACCTCCTTGAGTTTATAAGGAATGGAGTTGAGAGCAAATGGAAGACTTTTCTTTTTAGTACTTAAAAAGTAGACAATGAGTATAGCATGAATGTTTAAGGTGTAAATGAAACGAAGGCCTAAGGTCCTTTAAATATCCTTTAAGAATTACCATATCTCTTCATGAAAATGACATTTTTTGAGAAAAAATATTACTAATTATCCCAAAAAAATTAGTCAAGTAGGATTCAGAATAAGTTGACTAAAAATCAAATTATTTGATTGTAAAAGAATATTGTCAATTAGAAATTAGACATTAAGAAATAAAAAAAATAGATCAACAGAATAGTCAGTTAAACAAATTCTTTAGTTCGACTGAACTTAAAATTAATCGATTGGTCCGAAAATTCAATCAATTGGTCGGTGCTTAACAATATCCATTGATTACTTGACCACTAGTGTAACGTCCCGGACTTAGGTCCTCATTCATTATCGAGGAAAACTGATCGTGACAACTTGTTGGGTACGGACTCAGATGGACCCGTTGACAACCACCCAAAATGCTTAAGCCCAAGTTGTCAAGTAGTAATCCCCATCACTTATAAACCACACCCACACTTCGTGAGTTTTAGGTATGGTACTATGTTTGGGGTTAGGGTGTTACAACCTCCCTCACTTATATTCGCAACGTCCTCGTTGCGACATGGTCCATCACGCATTCCCAGTGATAGTGGCGGCTGCACACTCTGGGTAGCCATTTCCTCCTTCCTCTTTATAGAGGTGGCTCCACCTCTCGGGTAGCCATTTCCACTATCAGAGGGAAATTGGCTCTGATACCATTTGTAATGGAACGGGTCGTGATGACCGACAGAAGCATGCAACATTAGGTCGCACGACCGAACCATTACCGGAAACTTGCATGGAAATCAATGAGCATAGAAATTAAATATTTTAACTAAAGTTTAGTCAACATAAAAGTTCTTTTATTACAAGTCCAACATGGGTAACATTGCAAAAGGACCAACAATAAAAGCAGCAATTCAAAGTTCCAGTGGGCATGACAACATCCCTATCTTGACCACGTGAGGTGGTCTAAGGTAAGGAAGAAGTGATGAACTACGGGGAAAGAAAGGGGTGAGCGAGCCGTATGCTACTAACTAAGAAGAGGGCTAAAGCATATGAAAGCGGAAAGGGATAGGAAGAAGACGTCAGGTAATGAGATAGGGGAAGGAAATTCTCTCCGACGAGGACACCCTTCTCTACCATTTGCGATTGAAGAATAAAAGAAAGGCCTGCCTCTCTCAGGCCCCTGATATATAATTGTAGTTGAGTGGAAAGTCAAGTGCATATATTCGCGATTGATCAGTCCGCCCTGCTTTAACTATACATCTTGAGGTATCAATCAATGCATCAATGATCCTTACCGATTCAACTTCACATGACAGTAGTTCTCCTTGAACTGGAAATAATTCAATGCTTGTATTCCCCTTAAAAAAATCAACAACACATAATATGAGCTTAACGCTCAGTATGTGTCGAGTTGGGGTCAAGCCGGCTAGCGCGGAAAACAAGTCTTCCTATGCTACTTTAAAACATTACAACCATAATCTCTTACCTGTAATATCATAACAACATATCGATACAAATTACACTATTATCTTACAGCAGATAATATGTACTTGTTCTCATATAATATCATTATGACACTCATAATTCACGTAAACATGCATACAATAGGAATTCCTTCCGGATCCATCCATTAAAGCCATAATTTCATATATACTCTTAAAGTTTGCCATATTTGCATATACGCCTTAACATTTTCATATTTTCACAAATACCCTCAGAAATTTTCCGTAGTTGCGCATATACCCATCATAATCATAACACTTATATAAAGCCATTACTTTACCATGGTTGCACATATATGTCTTAGCAATTTCAGAAACTGTACACAAACTCTTGATTTGTTTAGTGGTTAAAGTTGTCTTAATTGTTAAATCCTTAAACGACTTTGGTGGTTTTGTTGGTTTTGGTGGCTTTTCTGCCTGCACAAGCGGTCCATGACACATGACAGTGTAGCTACAATTGTAGAGGACATCTTTTGCCTCAATCGGTTCCTTGAACCGTATGCCCCATGCGGTGTTGCCCCTTGGGCATACGATAATTGAACTCTAGAAGTGGCTCCCACCATTAAGTGTAGCACTTAGCTCCGCCTATCGTTATCATGCCATTATTCATACTACAAAAAGATTCCAAACCTTTTTTTTATATACATTTTCCATAATGTTGAGAAGAACTCTTCATAAATTAAGTCAGTGCCAATACTTAATTATTATCTTTAGTGACTTGATCACTTCAATGACTATCGTTGAACAATACTTAAACCTTTAAACAATACTTAAATATTTTATCATAAAATAGGTAATTAAATTCTAAAATCTGAAATAGTATATAGCATTGTCTGATACATAATACCATCAGTGTATATTTAAGGTTACAGAGGTACCATCATATCACCAGTAACGGGTTAATATTTATTAAATACCACGTGTACTAAAGTTACAGATCTAGACTAATTTCTTGGCATTAAATGGTATGGATGAGAGGTATTCACTTTAAATGTACGTTTTTTTACACTGCTAACATTTGCAACGAATACTGTCAAATCCAACAAAATTCCATTAATTTATTAGCTAAGTGTTATTTATAACAACTTCCGTTTATTATCCTCTAAAGAGATTTGTCTTAAAGAAAACCACATGATATTATGCTTCACGGATTCTCAACGTATGGAAAAAAACCTATTATTGCAGAGAACTTAACTTACTGGTTTACAGAGAAATGCGTCAACAGAAATGCGTCAACAGATCCGGAAATTCGATATGCCCTCTTAGGTTTTTTTCTAATTAATTAATATGAGTGAATAGACTTATCAACAATATTCTTAACAATTAGATCAATCTCAATGAAAAAAGCAACCTGTGGCCAGATAGTTTCGAATCGACATACACGCAGAATAGATACTAGGTCTATGTTCGAAAATAAAAAAAATCATTATATATGATTTTCTTGGAAGGCATGAAATGAAATATAAGAGATTGAAGATACACATTTTCATTGTTTGCCATCCGCAGTATAACAAAATTATGTTTCATGAATCAACATGCTAATATTTTTTAAAATCAAAATCCATGATTGCCTTAGGTGTGTTAGCAACACTAAGCAATAAATCCAGAAAAATGTGTACAACAATATTTGTCTTACTTACGATATAATGTCCCTATATGTTCGACACATACATGTAGATGATTGTTATTTATACGAAAATCTAAACAGAAACATATAATTATAAATCATTATATATGATTTTCTTGGAAGGCATGAAATGAAATATAAGATCTTGAAGATACACATTTTCAATATTTGTCATCTGCAGTATAACAAAATTATGTTTCATGAATCAGCATGTTAATGTTTTTGAAAACCAAAATCCATGATTGCCTTAGGTTTGTTAGCAACACTAAGCAAGAAATCCAGAAAATGTGTACAACGATATTTGTCTTACTTACGATATAATGTCCCTATATGTTCGACACATACATGTAGATAATCGTTATTGATACGAAAATTTAAACAGAAACATACAATTATAAATCATATTCCGGATTTGATCTTTGTTCATACGGATAAACCTAAGCCCATCATACATTTTGAGATTGTATTCTATGCAACTAAGTAATTACTTATCACACTTAAAGATGGGAGGCATATGTTGATTCATCAAGTAATATTCCTACGGTGTTCGACACATACCTGTATCTACTAGATCTTTACGTCCCTCTCCTTGCTCCTGAGCCGACGTTCTCCTCCGTCAAATTGACGCCGATATCCCCTGCGACGAGGACAATTCTCTTGGTGAGATCTCTCCTTCTAACCCTCCCTCTCTCCTCTCCCTCTCTCTCTTTGAAAAAGACAAGTGACGTGTGGGTGGGGAAAAGAGAATCCCTTGGGATTTTATGCATGCAAAAAGGACAATTAAGGGCTGAATAATGCCATTAATTTTTTGAAATAAATTCCAACTCTTAATTGGGAAAATAGAAGGAAGGTTGGGATGGAAGAGAAAAGGAAAAAAAGACAGTCGTTACAATCTAACACCCTAAAAAAATTTGTCCTCGAAATTTCTTAGTAAGGGACACACCGAAAAGTTGCGGATGTTTCTCCCGCATTTCTCTTTCCAGCTCCCAGGTAGCTTCCTCTTTCTACTGCTTCGCGTCACTGAACCGAATTAAAACAACATAATATTATGAATAAAAGGATGCACTCTTAGATAGAATTTTGAGGCTACTATATATCTTCTAGAGTTTAGCTCGTGATTAGCGCTTCTGGCCACGATTGAGAAAGTCGGCTTGCCCTCAAACTGATATGCAGCGAATGCCGACGTCCTGCCTACGACCCTGGGTCTAGTGCACTCCTCCAGCATGCACCTTATGGTGAAGCACGAGTCTAACTCGCAGGAGTAATGCGACCAGAGGACCTTGACCATCGGAACTATTCGTCGACGAAGTTGATGGTCTCTACGATCTACTATGCAGATAGATTTCTCCTCGAAGGTGAGATTATGCTTAATATAGAGAACCTCATGCTCGATCACGTGTGAAGGATCAGGAGTGTACCTCCTTAGCATAGATACATGGAATACATCGTGTAGCTTCAAGTATTAAGGTGGTAATGCAATACGATATGCCACCTCTCCGATTCCTTGTAGAATCTCAAAAGGTCCTATGTATCTAGGAGTAAGTTTCCCTTTCTTGCCGAATCGCAACACACCCTTTGTCGGTGAAATATTTAAAACACGTGATCCCCAACTGCAAAACTCAACTCCCTTCTATGACCATCTGTATAAGACTTCTGCCTACTTTGAGCTGCCAACAATCTCTTCTTGATTAGCTCAACACCTTTCTTGCTGGTCTGGATTAGTTCCGGTCCCAAAATATTCTTCTCACCAACATCACTCCAACATGAGGGTGATCTGCAAGGTCTCTCATACAATGCCTCATAGGGAGCCATCTTGACGCTCGAATGATAACCATTATTATAAGCAAACTCTACTAATGGAATATGCCCAGCTACCTGCAAAATCTAGAGCACAAGCTCTCAACATATCTTCCAGTGTCTGGATGGTCCTTTCTGATTGACCATCAGTCTCCGGGTGTAATGAAGTGATGAACTTCAATTCAGTTCCCATAGCGTCTTGGAAACTTTTCCACAAACGAGATGTGAATCTAGTGTCCCGATCTGATACAATTGACGTAGGGATGCCATATAATCTTACGATTTCATTCACATACAATTCAGCTAAAATGTATGTCGATTGATCCAAGCGGATAGGTAAGAAGTGAGCCGACTTGGTCAATCGATCAACAATCACATATATGGTGTCATAACAATGTTTCTTGGTCTTAGGTAGACCTGTAATAAAGTCCATCGTTATATGCTCCCACTTCCATTCAGGTATCTCTAAGGGCTGAACAGGACATGCTGGTCTCTGATGTTCAATCTTGATCTGCTGACATACCAAGCATTTAGAAACAAAAACTACGATGTCATTCTTCATCTTCGGCCACCAGAAGTTTCGTTGCAGATCCTTGTACATTTTTGTTGTACTTGGGTGGATAGTATACATCGACCTATGGACTTCGTCGATAATCTCATGCCTCAATTCGACATCATTGGGAACCCATAATTTGTTTCGGTACCTTATAAGTTCATCAATTCCAATTGTGAAATCAGAACCTTCTTTCTTAGATGCCTCTGTCATTTTAGGAAGACCAACATCAATTTTCTATGCTGCCATGATCTTCCCAATTACCTTGATTTGGATTCTAAGGCCTGCAAAAGATACCTTCCTCTCTTTACTTAAGAAAGGTCTCCAGTCTTCAAAATCTTTCATCATCTTCCACTGAAGTTTCAAACTAGGTAGCTTGCCTTCGCACTTTCGACTTAATGCATCAGCAACGACGTTTGCTTTTTCAGGATGATAATTAATGGAAAAGTCGTAGTCTTTTAGGAACTCCAGCCAGCGTCTCTGCCTCAAATTAAGTTCCTTCTGAGAGAAAATATATTTGAGTCTCTTATAATCACTGAGCACCTCAAACTGTTCAACATAAAGGTAATGACGCCAAATTTTAAGAGCAAAGACTACCGCTGCTAACTCCAAATCATGAGTAGGGTAGTTTCTCTCTTACGGTTTTAATTGTCGTGAGGCATAGGCAATGACTTTCTCATTCAGCATAAGGACACACCCGAGTCCCGTGCCTGATGCATCTGTATACACCATGAATCCTCCACTACCTGTTGATAAAGCTAAGATTAGAGTCGTAGTCAATTTCTGCTTCAATTCTTGAAAATTCTGTTCACACTCCTCAGACCATACAAACTTCACATCCTTTCGAGTGAACTTCGTTAATGTTAGTGAGATCCTTGAAAAAAATCTGAATGAACCGCCGATAGTATCCGGCCAAACCGAGGAAGCTACGGATGTCAGAAATACTTTTAGGCTGACTCCAATTCATTATAGCTTCTACCTTAGCTGGATCTACCTCAATGCCATCCTTGGATACCACATGACCTAGGAATGCAACTTTATTCAGCCAAAAGTCACACTTAGAAAATTTTGCATAAAGTTGGTGTTGTCGCAGGATTTCGAACACAATATGCAGGTGCGCTCGGTGCTGCTCCGTATCAGATGAGTATATCAAAATGTCATCCACAAACATGATGACGAACTTGTCAAGGTATTCTCGGAATATCCTATTCGTTAGTTCAATAAAGGCTGCAGGTACGTTAGTAAAACCAAACGACATGACCAACAATTCATAATGGTTGTACCTTGTTCTGAAAGCGGTCTTTGATATATCATCCTCCTTTATACAAAGTTGATGGTAACTCGTACGAAGATCGATTTTTGAGAAGATTGTTGCTCCTTGCAACTGATCAAATAAATCATCAATGCGAGGTAACGGGTATTTGTTTTTCACGGTCACTTTGTTCGGACCTCGTAGTCGATGCAGAGTCTAAGAGATCCATCTTTCTTTTTCATAAAGAGAACAGGTGCTCCCCATGGGGAAACACTGGGATGTAAAAATCCCTTATCCATTTGTTCTTGTATCTGCTTCTTTAGCTCCTCAAGTTCTGCAGGGGCCATTCTGTAAGGAGCTTTAGATATCGGTGTCGTTCTCAGAATAATATCAATTGAGAAATCCATCTCTCTATGAGGAGGTAGTCCAGGAAGATCGTCTGAAAATACATCAGCGAAATCTCGTACCACATCTAAGTCTTCGAGATGTGCCTGCGACGATTTAGTGCTAATTATACTAGCTAGGTATGCGGTGCAACCTTCGGCTAGTAGTTGGCTTGCTTGCAAAGAAGAGATAACGAATCGTCCGCTCTTACTAGTGCCTCGGACGACTATCTCCTTATGATTTGGTCTGTTCAAGACCACCTTCTTCTCTCTACAATAACTGCAGCATAATTCTCCCATAACCAATCCATACCCAAGATGACATCATAGGTTGTAATGGGCAGTAGGATCAAATTAGCAGTGAGGGAATCTTCTCCTATCATGACGAGTATGTCCTTTAATTACATACCCATTGCTCTAATATCACCCATTGGTGAAAAAACAGTAAGTGTGTATGGAAGCTCATCAGCTTTAAGTTCGGTTTTCTTGCAAAATCACTTGAAATAAATGAATGCGTGGCTCCAGAATCAAAAAGAACATGGCATAAATGACTTGCAATGAGAAGGGTACCTTCCACGGTGGTGTAAGCATCCTCAGCATCCTCGTGTGTAATGGCAAACACCCTTCCTGGTATCTTCTTCTTTTGTTCGAATGGTTTTCTCTGATCCTTGAAATCTTTCTTGCAGTCTTTAATGAAATGACCTTTCTCTCCACACCTCAAGTAAGCTCCTGTCAATTTATAGCACTCGCCCGGATGTCTTCTGTCACAATGCGGACATACATCCAATACATGTTTCTTGTTGGTTGGAGCCTCATCAGTTCTTGTTTTCTTGACATTTATCGCATTGTGACGATTCTTGTCATTGTAGCTTGGCTTGTGAGGGTGCTTTCAAGGGTTCATTTGTTGCATCCTCCGATATGCTGCATACACTTGCTGCAACGGCATCAGATAGGGTCGTGGGACCCCTAGTGAGTACTCTAAGGCTCAAAGCGTCATTCAATCCTTCCACAAACTTCCCCGCTCGTTGCTTTTCATTTGCACAGATGCCCTTGCCATATTTTTCCAGTTCTTGAAACCTTGCAGCATACTCTTGGACCGTCATACTACCCTGGCGAAGATCTATGAACTCCTGGCATTTAGCATCCCTAGCATGCTCAGAGATGTAACGCTCAAAAAAAACGCTCCACAAAGTCACTCCAACTGATGACCGGAGTCTCCGAAAAGTGAATTCCCTTGCAGGAAGTCTACCACTCCTTAGCGCCATCTCGCAGACGAAAAGTCCCAAAAATAACTTTCTCTTCTTCCGGGCACTCAATCACTTCAAAAGCCATCTCCATCTCCCTTACTCAGTGTTCGGCTTTCTCCGACTCATGCTCACCTTTGAAGGTCGGTGGATCATGATGGACGAATGTTTTTAAAGTGAGTTCTCTCGAGCTCGATGGATGGGTCTGCCGTTGTTGAGCCATCAATGCCAAGCTCCAACATCTGCCGCTGCATGTCCACAATGGTCTCCTGACTCGTCGAGAACTCATAGTCTCTGTTGGCTTCAATTGTACAACGAGGAGCCATCTGAATCAAATCCAACAACGTCAATGAGTTACTGTGTGAGGCTAATTCGCTCTAAACGTCTAGATCTATATCATTATAAATTGTGGATATCTTATGCTCAGAGGAACTCTAGCTCTGATACCATTTGTAACGTCTCGGACTTAAGTCTCTGGTTCGTTATCGATGAAAACTGACCCTGACAACTTGTTGGTTACGGGCCCAGATGAACCCATTGACAACCACCCAAAATGCTTTAGCCCAAGTTGTCAAGTAGTAATCCCCATCACTTATAAACCACGCCCACACTTCGTGAGTTTTAGATATGGTACTATGTTTGGAGTTGGGGTGTTACAACTAGTTCCAACATTAGTCAAGATGTTAATTGATTGATCAAAACCATCGATCGACATAAGAGAAAATCAGCCTACTAGAATTCACGTTAGTTGACTTATTTGGTTTGAGAATTTATTTTGAGTTAGAGTTGTATGCTACGCATATGCATAAGAGTTCTTTATTTTTGACTTCTTTTAGTCTTTTCTTCCTCCTTTTCTTTGTTCTTTAAATATCCACAAAGCTTCGTGTAGCTCCATGAGTTTGATCGCAACTTGTCATAGCTTTTAGATTGAAATGCATCGAAAATCTTTTGTCAACACTTTCTTTGACAGTTAAAATACAAACTAAAATAAGGAAAACATTCTTGTCATCACTAAAATATTATGTATATGTGCATGACCTAGAAATATCTATCTTATTAATAATGTCAAAATAATTTTGAAGTGTTTAAAAAAGACAAAAAAGTATTGTGGGCGCTAAAAAAATTTTAAAATTTTCTCTCTCTTTTTTGAAAAACGTAAAGTTTTTTAGAAAATACTTTTTTACCTACGAATCCCCCTTTTGGCATTGTCAAAAAAATCGAAGTATATATTTTTTAAAAATTCTTTTGAGCATAACCTAGTGGATATTAAATAATATCTCGACATCAATCAAATATACTTCGTTTTATTTTTGTAAGTTATCCCTCGTTTTATTTGCTTAAAATCTCCCTTTCAATTTATATTTAAGGCTCTCTTTTAATGATCGGAATGGAGGGGTAGCCAATTCATTATAGGACAATATCTAAAGATAAAAGATAGGAAGTCACCTAGCATCCTTGAATGAGGTGAACTTCTCCCATCATTGTAATTCCTTTGCAATTTTGTCCATCAATTTTTCTTCGATCAGGTGCTCCTTTTGGTGTTTTGGATTCCATCTTTGATGATGTTGTTGATGATTTAACCTTTTGCTTATCTCTGTTTTTTGTACCACGATATCTATAAATAAATTTTCTAGTACCCTTTGTATTTTGGGATCTTGTAGTTCTCTTGCAATTTATTCTCAAGCGCCCAAATGATAGAATTTTTCCTCTTCTTTTCAAAATGTTTAGAGCTTGACGCAATAGAAGAAATTTTTCGAGTCAAATATTTGCCTTAGAGATGATGAATTTGTAAAATTGAGCATGAGTCACTAGATTTTATTGATGAATCACCCCAATGAGCCTTAAATGGAATTATGAAGGCCAATATTTTGCATGAAAACTCAATCTTACGCCACCATATTGAAAGAGCTCGTAGATTTGTTTATAGAAAGAAACAGATTGAGTATAAGACAAAAAGAGATTCTATCCACCTTATAAATGAACACAATTTTTTTAGTGAACACAATTTTTTTAGTTATGTTTGATGATATAGTGTTCATCATTCCAATAGGACCCTATTCTATTTTTGAATGATATAAGCCAATTGAATTTGAGTTGAATGTAATTAGTAGCGAACTAATCGTGGTCTTCTTCTTATTAATTAAAATCTAAAAGATTGGACATTATGTTTATGATTCAATGTTTTCATTAAGTATACGAACCAAAGATAAGATTGTTCTCTCAGGATTCTCCTTTAAACAAGCCATTCTAAGATTGACAATCCTTTTTTATAGACTTCAAAAATTTTAAGTCCCTATCCAGCATAAAAAAATCAAGTAGTTGTCCATCGATTAGTGACCGAGTTCCTCAAAGATGACTTATTTAGCCAAAGAGTTTCCATTTTGAAGATATTATGTGGCAAGGTAACTAGGTTTGTGGACAACCAAGTCGGACAGTTATCTAAGAGGGTGCATGGTAAATTTTAAGTGTGAGACTTAAAGAATTATTTAGAAAATATGCCAGGATGGGTTTAATGATGCCAAGGAGGACCTCTCTTAAAATTGCATACTAGGTCAAAATCCCACATGAGAATGATGAAGGATATTGAAAACTCTCCTAAGAGCACTATGAAATATAGTTTTTCACTCTTACGTGGAGGACTATACATGTGATTATTCTTGACTCATGTGAAGGATCATTAATGTTAACAAAGGATATTGAAATATTAGTTCTACAATCAATGAGATGTAGTATAGTACATAAATCTAAGATGTTACTTACAGTCAGAGCATCAGGATCTCAGCATATAAGGATTCCCCAAGAGAGACATTGCGAATTCAAATGCTAACATAGGTGATATAGACCATCCAACTACTCAGTCTTATTAACACTTCTGAGTCCTGGTTTCTTAGAAAAAAATATATTTTTTATCTTTCTTAGTTCTCTCATGGGCATGTAGAACTGCAAAGAGATTCTTGATTACTATTAGTTTAAAGCATTTAACAAATTTATGATCGAAGCAAACTTTCATCTCTCTAAATTTCCTTGATATACGCTGATTTTTGCTTGATGTTTCATAGTCAAATTCTAGTATTGACACTGATATATCTGAAAATTTTTTAAAGATCCAAGGTTATAACTGGCATAGCCCTCCGTCCGATAGGTTGATCCGCCAATTATCTAGTCAGCTCGCCCGATAGGTTGATCCGCCAATTATCTAGTCGCCCGATAGGTTTGACCTCATCTCATCTGGCATCTCCTGCCCTCTCCCCCCTTTCTTTACCACCATCGTCTCGAAACCCTCCTGGACTAGTCAATCACGCTAGATGACATGATAACTTTTTTTCTATACATATGTATGAGAAATCATGAGTCTTCAAAACAAATTAGACAAAAAAGGCAAAGAAAGGATAAGTGTTCATCAGCATACCGAATGAAGAGGGAGGGAGATTCTACCCTAGACTTAAATGCAAGAAGTTTTGCGAAATTTTTGACTGTTTTGTTTAGATGCATGGGTAATAGATCTTGAAGCAATGGACCTAGCATGGTGACCCAATAGGCTAAGCAAGTTATGTTAAATGTGCAGTTTATGCATGTATAAGGTGTAATCAATGACAGTAAAGTATGTGCATGAATATATTCAAAGTTTAAGGTATTCTACTAGAGTTCATTATTTTTGAGAGAAAATCGGGAACTTATGATCTCCTTTCAAGTTGAATTCCGAACGAGTAAAATCTCAGACCAATATATAATCATGATTTTTCTGATTGTCAATTTAATTCCTAACATATATGCTTATTGCGTTATAAGAGTCATTTTTAGCGGTATTAATAATTGTGAAATGCATGACTTTATTAATATTTATATATTTATCTAAAGCTTTTATATCGTGTATTTTCAGTATACTTGCACAACTTAATTATTTTACTAGTCCTAGAAAAAAGAATCACATTTTAAACTATGCATAGAATGTTGAATGTTGCACTATACTAAGGATCACCCATGATTGCTCGTCTGAACTTTTATAAAAATACGAAGGAAATGGTGAATTCCTCATATAACTAGATCAATCATGAACTATTCATTAGATATAGTTAAAATTATTTGTTATTAGATGGGAAATGTCATCTCCCAGTCACTGGATATAACTAGAAAGTATGGGGCTTGCACTTCCTGTCCACACGTTTAACCTTAGCGGTTGTCTGATTCGTATGCAAGAGTTCTTTGACCTTTGCGATTGTCTGATTCAATTACTCAAGGACCATGTACTAAGTAAGATCAAATGAAAAATCAAATAGATGATGCTAACACTTTAAATAAATGTTCGGTCGGGATGGCAGTAGAATGTATTGAAAGAACACATCAAACATATGGTTTTCTTGAGAATTTAAAGAGTTTTGTGCCATCCATGATAGGATGCAGCCACCCAACTGAGCATGTGGGAGACCAAGGTGTCTGGACCCTTGAGTTCATAGAACAAACTTATAAAAGCCTAACCAAATGCTCTACCTTTGGAAGTGCATTATCTCCAGTTTTTCGTCACCTTCAATATTAAAGGACCTTGGTCCCAAAAGCTAAAGATCCCATGAAAAATATTTTGTCACACACAAACACAATCCATACTCCTTCAGTTGGTACAGTCCATAACCAGACTGTTTTGTTCATGTTATATGAAAGAAGGAATTTTCATAGCAGCTTTCACACTGACAATCAGATCCAAGCAACAGCACAATACCCGTTTTCAGTGTCTTAAGAGTTTGCAGGAGTGAAGTTGGGTATGAGTTTGATGTTTTCTGAAATCATACAGCAACTAGTATGCCAAACTTCATAGCGACAGCTCAGTTCGCCCGCTCCCTGAGCACTTCAATGTCCATCTCAGTGGAGTCAGTCGCCTGAATCTCATAGTGGATTCCTTCAAACTCTCGCCTGAACCTCTCCTTCGACGTTGCATACAACATCTTTGCACGGATTCGAGATACTGATGGGGACCTGCAGCCGGAAAGTGATTCAGAAATTGATATTCAACTAGCTGAATAATAAAGTAGAAGAGCGGGCAATCTGAGCATAAGAATAGGCAAGGACATCTTTTGTGCCTTGTGGAATGCAAACGAAAGAAAATATACAAACAAGAAACAAGCAAAGTATTCATGTGCCAGGCGGTGTCGCATTATTCATGGGAGGGTTTGTCGTCAAAGCATGTGATACCTGCCATTAGCCTCTAATTTCCATCGTTAGGCTTTTCAGAAAAAAAGAAAGTAGCAAAGAACCAAGTGTTCAATTTTCACACAGATGTCTGGAAAGATGTTATAGTAACAGGTACCATTCATCGAGCATGCACGAAACCAAAAACATTGAAAATTTCATTGATTATTTGAAGAGAATTTAATATGCTGCACTAAATTAGAAGCTAACGTTCCATTAAAACATGGATCAGTTATCTCTAGAATGTAAGATCGTGCTGTGGAAAGAGAATAATTAATTTTCATTGATAATGAGGCCCTTCTCTTATAAAGAGAGGGAGAACATGTTTGGTAAATTATGTAGTAATGATAGAAAGAAAAGAAAAATACATAAAAACAGAAAAAGATAAGATAACTCTCAGCACTCCCCCTCAAGATGGAGCATAGATGTCTGTAGAGATGTTCTATGTTTCTGTGTACCTTTTTAATTATTTTATTTCTTTAAGTCTATCCTACGTAATTTACTCATAGGTCTCTCCTCTACATAAGAGAGCCTAGGGTTCCTGGAATAAACATTTCTATCATTTTTCCCAACATGGTATCAGAGCGGCGGTCCTAGACCGGATCTCTCATATCCGAAACCCTAACCCTACCTTCAGCCCCTCTCCCTCCGCGCGTCGCCTGCGTGCCACCAGCGTGCCATCCCACGCTGCTCGTGTGCCACCCGTGCGCCTCCCCAGATCACGAGCCGCCAGCCCGTGCAGCACCTGTGATCGTGCGCCCCCCAGTGCATGCCGCCCTTCCGTGCATTGTCCTCTCGCGCGTAGCGTCTCCATGTGTTACGCCTCCACGTACCGGCGTCGGTCCCTTCAACTGGTTGATGGATTTGGGTGCACAAGTCTACATATGCATTCAAATCCACGTATGTCTGTGTAGACATTCAATCTTTGGTCTACAAAACCCTAGTCTTCTACTTCCAGCAATATGTCTGAGAACAAAGTTGATGTACTTGCCACAAGTGCTTTCAGAGGTCCAAGACCTATTGTCAAAATGGACAGGACAAATTATGAGCTCTGGGCTATGCAGCTCATGAGACTTGTGAAGACAAATGGTAAGAAATATATTCTTACCGTGGAGGAGTCGGTGGAGAAAACTGGGGTAAACGCCTCATGGGAGGCGGACGACGCATATGCCAAGGTTTGACTTTCTAGTACATTGACGATTGAGATCACCAATGATGTGTTACATCAGCCAGCTGCTAAGGCGATGTGGGATATCCTCGCAGCAACATATTCTCAGGCGAGGAATGAGATGAAGATCCTCCAGCTCCAGTATGATATATTCACTGTCAAACAGAATGAAAGGCCCTTTCTTTCCCTGTATACATTCTTGCGAGGGATGTTTGAGAAGTTACACAGCCTCATGCCTCTCACAGCCACTCCTGAGCAGTAAAAGACGTATAGGAATGCTACCATGGTCGGTGTATTCCTAGCTGCCCTTGATCCTGACTATGATGTTGCTCGCTCCCAGATCCTCGTAGATGCTACAATTCCTCCCATAGGGAGGCCTTCCACTGACTTAGCAGGATTAATGTTCCGTCCACTACTAGTAGTCAGACTTCTTCGATGATGGCAGTCTCCCGAGGCAGAGGAGGCTCGTCTACCTTTCGTGGACGTGGACCCCATGGTCGAGGGGGTCGAATCCGTCAGCCCTGCACGTTTTGTCATCGCCATGGCCATTCAGAGGATACATGTTATTCCATGCATGGTTTTCCTCCATCGGCCCGAGTAGCGGAACAAGTTGAGTCTCCAGCAGGACCTACCTCAGTCAGAGGTTTGATGACCTCGTAGCAAGACTGAGGGATATTATGCCTCCTTCTTCACCATCTCCAGGAGGCCATTCAGATATGACAACTTCCGCTTCCTCTAGCACCTCTACTATAGCTAGCACCTTAGGTAGTACTTATGCTTTTACATCACGTCATGGATATGAGATTATAGAGTGGATTATGGACTCCGGGACGATACATCATTTATGTGGAGAAAGACATCAGCTTGCATCATATAGACAAGTTCCTTCAGGAAGAACAGTTGTGATAGCCGATAGGACTCATTCCCCAATCACATGAAAAGGGAAGATCACTTTGACACGCCCTCAATGCATCTGCAGAATGTGCTACATGCTCCTGAATTTTCTACGAATTTGCTATCTATTAGTCAGATTACAAAGGATTTGAATTTTCGGGCTATTTTTGAGCCATCGTCTCTTATTTTTCAGGACATTCTTACGGGCGGAGTGATTGGTTGTGGCCATGAGCAGTATGGCCTTTATCTTCTGGTGCGGACTCCCTATACTGGTGCATCCTGTCATTCATCCGGATCAGTCTTTGCATTCAGTTGGCACCTACGTTTTAGTCACCTACCTCTTTCAGAAGATATGTCGCATGCTGTCGCAGATTTCATTAGGGTCTTCTTTCCAGTACGAGGCATGTCAGTTGGGAAAGCACCATCCCTCCTTTTTTCGTAGTCGTCAGAGTCGGAGCAGTAGCTCCCTTTTTGAGTTATTTCATATCAATATTTGGGGTCCGAGTCGTGTTCCTGATCACCAGGGACACCGATTTTATCTTATTGTTGTGGATGATCTTTCTTATTTGTCATGGGTGTTTCTTTTGAAAAATAAATCTGAAGCAGGGGATGTGATCAAAACTTTTATCAATGAAGTGCAGAATGGTTCTCTACCTCTGTGAAATTTGTACGTATTGATACTGCTTTGGAATTCGGTACTCGTGCTTTATCTCATTTTCTTTCATCCCGTGGAATTATTCATCAAACTTCTTGTGCTTACACTTCTCAACAAAATGGTGTTGTAGAGAGAAAGCGCCATCATTTACTTGATGTCACTTGGATTCTTCTCATTCAGAGTCGTGCCCCACATTCATTTTGGGGTTGTAGAGATATTTATGTAGTCGATGCACTGTTTATCAATTTTTATTTTCGTGGTTGTTACTTATATAATTTACCCATAGGCTTTCCCCTATATAAGAGAGCCTAGGGTTCTTTGGAATAATAAGATGATACTTTCCACCAACATGGTATCAGAGCCAAAACCCTAAAAACCTAAACCCCTTCTCACCGGCATCGCCCCTCCGCATATCAATATTTGGGGTCCGAGTCGTGTTCCTGATCACCAGGGACACAGGTTTTATCTTGTAGTCATTGATGATTTCTCTCGTTTGTCGTGGGTCTTTCTATTAAAGAACAAATCTGAAGCAAGGGATGTTATTCGAAACCTTATAATTGATGTGCAAAATATTTTTTCCTCTCATGAGAAATATGTTCGTACGGACAATGATTTGGAATTTTGCACCCGTTCTCTCTCACATTTCTTCTTATCAAGAGGTATTTTTCATCAAACCACATGTGCTTACACATCTCAGCAAAATGGAGTCGTAGAGAGAAAACATCATCATCTTCTTGATATTACTCGAACCCTGCTTATCCAGAGTTGTGCACCCATTTCCTTTTAGGGAGATGCAGTCCTTACAGTCTGTTACCTTGTGAATCGTATGCCCTCCTCGGTAATTGATGAGAAAATTCCTATTTCGGTTGCTTTTCCCAACAAGGAATTATTCTCACTTACCCCTCGTGTTTTTGGTGTTGTGGCTTTTATTCACTAATTGTCTCCTGGACTTGACAAGCTCTCACCTAGGATTGTCAAGTGTGCCTTTGTGGGTTACTCTTGGACTCAGAAGGGATATCATTGTTGTAATCATGTCAACAGGAAATACTTTGTCAGTGCCGATGTTACATTTTTTAGTTTGTTATGTACTTTTCACCTGCAGGTGACAGGTTGGCATCATCCACTTCTACTGATGAGGTTTATGTTCCTCCTCCTCCTATTCTGAGTCCACCGACGTACATCCTCATCCCTGTTGTCACGCCAACATCATCCCAACCAACACCACCACCCCGGTCACCACCACCAAGACGACCTGTCTTGCCACTACCTAAATATTATACACGTCGGTCGGGGCATGCTCATGCTGCACATCAATCATCCCGTACGCCTCAGGTATGTTCAAATGTTATTACTAATGATGGGTCGAATAGTGTACAAGTGTAGGGATCACCATTGTAGGAGGAATGTGAACCGGAAAGTACAATGGGTGATGATCTGGATGTCCCTATTGCTATAGGGAAGCAGAAACATTCGTGTGCATCATATCCCCTTGCTTCGAAGGTTTCCTTTCATCGTCTTACAAGGGACTTTCGGAGATTTGTTGTGGCTTTGTCTTCCGTGGAGATACCACGGAATTATCAGGATGCCTTGAAGATTGACTGCTGGCGTTCTGTTATGGAGGAAAAGATGATTGCCCTACAGTCACGGGGTACATGGAGCTTGGTTCCTGCTCCCTCAGGAGCGTCTGTTGTTAGCTGCAAATGAGTGTTTACAGTTGAATGCTGTGCAGATGGTAGTCTTGACCGTTACAAGGCAAGGCTAGTGGGGCGGGGCTTCACTCAGACATATAGCGTGGATTATATGGATACCTTTTCTCCAGTACTCGTCATTCCACTTTTCGTATCCTTCTGTTTGTTGCTGTGGTACGTGACTGGCCCTTGTTTCAACTTGATGTTAAGAATGCCTTCTTGTATGGTGATCTGCAGGAAGAAGTCTACATGCAGCAACCCCTGAGATTCGCTGCTGAGGGGGAGAATCATATGGTGTGTAGACTTCATAAAGCAATATATGGTCTTAAACAGAGCCCAAGGGTGTGGTTTCAGAAGCTTTCCCATCTAATTGAACAACAAGGATTCAAGAGATCAAATACAGATCACTCATTGTTCATCCAGAAGAATTCTAGAGGTACAGTTGTCATCATGGTGTATGTTGATGATATTTTGATTACAGGGGATGATGCTTAGGGGATAACGATGGCAAAAGCATTTTTGGGCCGTCGGTTTGTTACAAAAGATCTGGATACTCTACGATATTTTCTGGGGTTGGAGTTTGCCAGGAATGCACAGGGCCTTTTGATGACCCAAAGGAAATATATTACAGATTTGTTTGTTAAAATCATTATGGTTGGGTGTAGACCCACGAGCACTCCTATGGATCCAAGCATGAAATTATATGATAATGATACCGAGGAAATTGACAAGAGAAGATATAGAGAAATGGTGGGTAAGCTTCTCTACATTACTATAACTCGACATGATATTGCCTTCACATTTAGTCGAGTTAGTCAGTTCATGGAACAGCCGAGACAGGTACATATAGATGCCATATATGTGATACTAAGGTATCTAAAGTCATCTCCGAGCACAGGATTGCTATTTAAAAGGGAAACAAATTTATCGATTTCGGCATGTGCGGATGCGGATTATGCAGGATGCCTTAAGGATCGGAAGTCTACCTTGAGCTTCGCAGTTTTTGTGGGCAGCTCGCGGGTTTCTTGGAAAAGCAAGAAACAAACTGTTGTGGCTAGATCTAGTGTTGAGTATGAATACAGGGCCATGGCTCAAAGCAAGTACGGAGATGATGTGGGTTCGAGTCGTACTAGACGACTTGCATATATATGTATCTCTACCCATGCAGCTACAGTATGATAACCAAGACGCATTGTTCATTGCCAATAATCCTGCCTTCCATGAAAGAACAAAACATATTGAGGTAGACTGCCACTACACTAGAGATATGATCCATAAGGCCTGATTTCTACTTCACATGTGAGTTCAGGGGAGCAGACGACCGACATGATTGATATCTATGCTCCATTTAGAGGGGGAGTGTAGAGATATTTATGCAGTTGGTGCACTGTTTATCAATTTTTATTTCCGTGGTTGTTACTTATGTAATTTACCCATAGGTTTTCCCCTATATAAGAGAGCCTAGGGTTCTTTGGAATAATAAGATGATACTTTCCAACAATAGGGGTGATGTTGTTCTTACAGCATGCTACTTGGTGAATCGCATGCCATCGTCTGTCTTGAGTGAGAAAATTCCTTTCTCTATAGCTTTCCCTGAGACAGAGTTGTTCTCACTCACTCCTTATGTGTTTGGCTCTGTTCCTTTTGTCCACCAATTGTCTCTAGGTCTTGACAAGATCTCTCCTAGAGCTGTCAAATGTGTGTTTGTTAGGTACTCAAGGATTCATGAGTGATACCGATGTTACGATCCATTGTGCAGGAAATACTATATCAGTGCGGATGTCACATTTTTTGAGTATGTGATGTATTTCTCTCCTACAGGTGACAGGTTGGCTCCATCATACTCAGATGATGAGTTTTACATGCCACCTCCTCCTACGAGTCAGACATATCCTCCTGTGTATGTGGTCCCACCACCATCGCCGCCAACACCTCCTCCACCCCCTCCTACTACCCAGTCGCATGTGCATATTGTTCCACCATTACCTAAGTTCTATACCTGTCAGATTGCTTCTGCTCATGGTCATCGTCCGTTATCCAGTATGCCCCAGGTTTGTTTTGATAACATAATTTCTAATGATGGGTCTGGAGATATATCTGTACATGAATATTTACAGGAGAATGGCCAACATAGGGAGGAGGTTCCCTATGACATGGATATTCCTATTGCAGTTCACAAGCAAAAGCAGTCTTGTGCTCTTACCCTCTTGCTTCTCAGATATCCTTTCATCGGCTAACAGGTGACTTTAAGAGATCCACAGTGGCTATTTCTATCGTGGAAATTCCACGGAATTATCAGGAGACATTAAAGGATACTTGTTGGCACTGGACTATGGAGGAAGAGATGATTGCGTTGCAATCCTATGATACATGAAGTTTGGTGTCTGCTTCTCCTGGGGCATCTGTAGTCAGTTGCAAATGGGTGTTTACCGTTAAACGTCATGCAGATGGCAGCCTTGATTAGTACAAAGCAAGGCTAGTGGCACGTAACTTTACTCAGACCTACGGCGTGGACTACTTCGACACTTTTTCTCCAGTGGCCCATCACTCTACGCTATGTATCCTACTTTCAGTAGAAGTGGTACGTGATTGCCCTTTATTTCAGTTGGATGCTAAAAATGCATTTCTGTATGGACATTTACAGGAAGAAGTTTACATGCAGCAGCCGCCAGGGTTTGCTGCTGAGGGGGAGTATCAGCAGGTCTGTAGACTCCATAAGGGGATATATGGCCTTAAGCAAAGTCCAAGTGCTTGGTTTCAGAAGCTCTCGGATTTGATTAAGAAGAAGGGGTTCAAGGTTTAATGCAGGTCATTCGCTTCTTATGCAGAGGACACCTAGAGGTACCATTGTCATAGCGGTCTATGTTAATGATATTCTTGTTGTAGGAGACGATATGCAGGGAATAAAGATGGAAAAAGAGTTTCTAGGTCGTCGGTTTGTTACTAAGGATCTATGCACTCTAAGGTATTTTTTATGATTGGAATTTACTTGGAATACGCAAGGTCTTCTGATGGCCCAAAGAAAATATGTTACAGACATGCTTGTTGAGACGGGAATGATTGGGGGTCGACCCTCTAATACTCCTATGGATCCTAGCATGAAATTATACGATGATGACACATTTAAAGTGGATAAGAGGAGATATAGAGAGATGGTGGGAAAGCTCATGTATGTTACTATTACCAGATCAGATATCTCTTTACCAGATGGGAAAGCCTACAGGGCGATCTGCAAACCACCTCCATCGCGTTCGGAGGGTTTGATTAGGGATTGCAACTTTTTATTTGAGGACTCCGCCTACCAGAGAGGATCGATTTTTTCCTTTGACTTCTTAGACAGAAGAGGCTGATGACGAAATATCGTTGTACCAAATTCTTTGGGACGGTTTCCGATAGGTGCCCTCTTTTTGACAGTGGAATTGAATCAGTAGAATATCTTTTTTTCCTCTATCCTATATGGGTAAGACCCGTTAAGGTGTAAATGGATCTTCAAGAGAAAGAGGAAACATTATGAGAAGGTAGGGACCTTCAAAGCACGGTTCGTCGCCATGAGCTACAGACCGAAGCAAAGAGATATGATCTCAGAGATACCTGTTGAATCTTAGTTCTGAAGGTGTTCAGAAGCAAAGAGAAGAAGGTATCGAAACTATCACATTAGTAGTACACCTTGGACAATTTCATTTTCAGGAAAATTCCAAGAAAGGCTTCTTTTCCTTAAGACATGGTATTGACATTGTTAAGAAATAGAAAGTGGAAGCGAAAACATGGAAAATGATAAACATCAAAGAAGAACAGCGGGATTTAACGTGGAACCCTACTCCGTGAGGAGCGGGATGAAACCACGGGAGAAGCCCTCAAATGGGGCGTGTTTGTCTATTGACTTTCTCAATGGTTACAGGAGGCCTGGGGCTCTTTATGTAGCCTCCACAGAGCCTCCAAGTCCCACCACTGGACGATGTGGGACTAAACACTGGATGGGGTAAATGGATCTTCTCCAGGATCCATTTACCCTGCTACAACTCAATAGGCGCACATCACAAATACTCCAACACTCCCCTTCAAGCTGGAGCATGCAATGCTCAGTGTGGACAAACAGAAAGAAACTCAACTCAACGCTACATGACACTACGGACAATATCAACCCAACGCGCACAACTGCTGTTGTCGAGGGCGTTGCTTCTCATGTCGTGCCGGTGAAGAGGATGAACGGGCTGGAGTGAGTCTGTTGAATCTCCTCGTCAGAGAGCATACGCTCTGAACTGCACCAGTCAGAGTCGCTGCAACTGGAAATGAGTCTCCTTGTCGGAGTACTCTGGCCCACCACAATAATGTGGACAACTGCTCCATCTCTGAAAAAGGGCCGAACGTAAAAAGGGTCGTGGATGTGCAATCCTCGTCGGAGTTCACGGTCGCTGGAGAATGGAGTCTGAAAATAGTCTCCTCGTTCGGAGAACTGGGTCTATCACATCTGGCTCAAAGAATGGTGCACTACTCTGGTGTATCTATGATACCACATGAAAACCCTTGCTAACATGACATAGGGAATGGTCCTCTACTCTAGAGTCCCTATGGCTCACATGAAAACTCTGGCCTACAAAACAAGAAAGGATGGGGACCTCTGAACTCATGGCAAACATGTGCTCATCTGAAAATGACCGCAAACATGTGCGTATCTGAGATTGATTCTCTCTCTGGAGAACTCAAAAAATGGGCCTCTCATCATGGAGTGCCTCGAACTTGGACTCTGACCAATATGTCGAGTCTGATCAACTGAAGAACTGTAGAGTCTGAGAAAATCTGGACAGGTATCTAGAGCATCTGGTACTGGAATCTGAACTGACATCTGAAGACTGGAATTTCTGAAGATTGGATCTGAACTGAAAGAGATGTCGTATGATCGATGCTGAATAACACTACACTATACTCCCCCTTTCTCCCATACTTGTCAGAATATGAACATCGACAAAGTTGGGAGAAAACAAGATAAAAATGGGGGCAAAACATCACTTAAAACTTCTTGCAGCTTTTCTTCTTTTTTTTTATAAGCCGTCATTTTTTTAACACTTTTTTTAGGCCGTTTCAACCATTTTTTATGGCTTTTCCTGCAAATTTTTTTCTTTGCGTACGGCTTTTTCCTTGTACGCACTTTTTTTCTTTTTTTTAACACAAACTTCGGCCTACATCTGGGCCCAACAAATAGCAGCTCTATTTTTTTTAACAATAATGGGCAACTCGCCCCCCCTTGACTGGCGTTAGGGTTCCATGGGACTTAGGTCTCCCTTCGTTGGAACCCATTCTCTGAGAACACGAGGCCGCTGCCTCCTTTGGGGTCTTGTGCTGGAGAAAGCCTGGATGGAGGAGGCTCCTACCTCGCACGAAGGAGGGGCTCGCCATCGATCAGGAAGCTTGAGGGCTCTGGGCCTGGGAGATGTTGCGCGCCACCGTGGTGCTGGGGTCGGGGCTGCGTGAGGCGTAGGTTGGGGGACTGCTGCCTGGAGCAGCCCGATGAGGGATCTTGCCGTTGTTGCCTACGCTTGAGGCTTCTTGACAGGAGGAAGGGCTTCGTTGCTTAGGAAGGGAGGTGTGGCAATGCCGCAGGAGCGTGCGAAGCGCCTGAATATCGTGCAAGGTCTGGAGGCAATGGGTCCCCCCTGCGCGCGCGAGGAGGTGAGGCGGCTTCACCGCCTACGAGACAGAAGGGGTACGCAAGGGGCGCCTGCGAGGGATTTGACGGAGATTTGCCACCTAGAGGAGTAAGCGACCGGAGTCTCCTGTAGAGGAGATGCGGCAGGTGAACATGCCTGGAGCCAGACTGGAATTGCCAGATCTGGAATTATGGAGAGGAGCCTTCGCCTGCGCGTGGTTGAAAATATATGGAGCCTCTTGGAACGGTTGATCTATTGCTTTCATGATAAACATCAAAGAAGAACAGCGGGATTTAACGTGGAATCCTACTCCGTGAGGAGCGGGATGAAACCACAGGAGAAGCCCTCAAATGGGGTGTGTTTGTCTATTGACTTTCTCAATGGTTACAGGAGGCATGGGGCTCTTGATATAAGCCTCCACAAAACCTCTAAGTCCCACCACTAGACGATGTGGGACTAAACACTAGATGGGGTAAATGGATCTTCTCCAGGATCCATTTACCCTACTATAACTCAATAGGCGCACATCACAAATACTCCAACAGACATATCTGAAGGGATAGCACCTCAAGGAGTTGAGGAAGTGAATGCTAAAACTGCTTGCCCTTGTGCATCAATTATGAGAAGTCATGTGTATACTAGATGTGTACAAAAATCAGATTCCTACCATGCAGTGGGAGTAGTAAATCGTTATTAATCCTACTATGGAAATAAAACACTTAATTGCAGTAGTAACAAAATCTTCAATGATAACAAGACTTTAAAGATAGTAATCTCTAAGTCTTATCTTCAAGAACTTAATATTTTATAGATAGTGATCTAAAAGATCTTAACTGCGGATACCTTAGGAGATAGAGATCTCCGGGAATAAAGCTATTATGATAAGAATAACAGAAATTACATAACTGATTATGATAATTATTGAGCTGTAGTTTCAAGGACGTTATAACTGACAAGATTGAGTAATGGTTGCATAAGATGCAACATTCGCATTGGATGCGAGCACTGTTACCGGGGGATATGCAAGTGTCATAAAAGGACTTTCCATAAACTCTTAGGAACAGAATGACTGATCAGCTTACCTAGCTATTTTTTAAAATAGCCTATAATTGTCACATAAGTGAGGGTTTAAATATTAGCCCAATAATGTCTCTTTGGGCTAGTGGGAGACTGTTGGACATGCGAGCCCACGGCGAGCCATTATGAAATAAATGTTATTGCAAATATCATTCTCTGATCTGAAATGAAGATTAACTAATTTGCATAATAGGTCCCTTAGTACAATTAGAGTTATGTACCATGACCATCTTAATGGTCATACAGTTATTGATTCAATTGTTTAATCATAAAGGTTAGTGCTTGGATGAATATCTAAAGAGTTAGATTGAGGACTCATTAAGCATCGTCAAATGATTATTAAGAGATGATCTCCAGCCTGAGAAGGATATGGCAATCCTTTCTCGAAAGGCTGATATCTGACCGACCTCTTGATGCAGGTCCTCTGCATAGGAATAGAGATTCGGAGGTGTTAGATAAGTTAGGTCAAAGAGTTGACTTAACCAGATCGAGATAACCAAAGACCTATGTCGTATACTGTCACGATATAGGCACGCATCCTCTGACCAGAGACAGATGTGTTACTATATATCTGAGTATGTACATTTTGCAGACCAATAGGTTGATGACCTAACCAGGTCTATACATCGACGCGTTGGTGTGCATGTAAGGGCATATGAGTAATATGATCTCTCAAAGGGATCATACAGGTTCATTTACTGAACCGGAAGACATGAGTTCACTCATGAGATATTGGGAAGAATCAAATTCCGTGCACGGTCATCTCGCTTTGAAAGCTTGACTGAATTTGTAGGTTTGATATATACTTTTGGAAAGTATATGATCAACACCTGGGTATGATATATGCTTTTGGAAAGTATATGATCGATACCAACTCCCAATAGTCAAATGAGAAACTTAATGATAAACCCTAAAGTAGATAGTATAAAATTGATCTAAAACTTCGATGTACAGGTATTAGGAATACATGAGGGTGATGTGATCATAAACGATTGTATAACCATGATGCCTCCATTCCTATGGAGTGATGAACCGGGTCTGGATTTTAGTGACTCCTCTCAAAAGAGAAGTAATCTAATCTTAGTCCAAATGTTGGTCATTGATCTGAATGTGATTCAGATGCAATAAGAAGATTAGATTTGCGGTCTTAATTTAGTCAAGCATCTATGAGAGGTCCGCAAGATCTGGATTTAAGATGTGATCTCAATATCCAAGTCTTACACGTGGAACAATATAATCGTCATGTCCTTATCTCCAAGTATCTGCGGAGAAAGCGCATTATCCTTGAAAGAGTTCAAAGATAATTTCACTATTGATATATGTATCCGAGCATTGAGAAAATTAATAATTAAATGTGATTTAATTATCATAAATAATATG
Organism: Ottelia alismoides; assembly: GCA_037367405.1. Lineage (NCBI taxonomy): Eukaryota > Viridiplantae > Streptophyta > Magnoliopsida > Alismatales > Hydrocharitaceae > Ottelia > Ottelia alismoides. The sequence goes on from JAZKJV010007397.1 coordinate 706,718, forward strand.
AATTTGATTCATATTATAAAGAGAGTTATTTAAGATAATTAAATGTAATTTAATTATCAAAGATGGGAATAATGTGAATGTGATTCATACTATTTGGGCACATGATAATAGAGGTCCAAGATGATTAAATGTGATTTAATTATCATGGATATGAATAATATGGATAGCACTATCCAAATTATTCATATATATAAATGTAATTTATAATGAATTATAGAGAGAGCATATTATGAATTATATTTGTTGATTAATTATTGATGTGAATTGGATTCACATTGGATAATTAATTGAAAATGTAAATCACATTTTATTTTTGGTTGTGAATGTGATTCACAATTTTCCAATGGTAAGATTGCAATATTCACAAAATAATTATGAATTATTTTTGTAGAATAATTTACAACAAGTGTTGTAAATATTGGAGATTTCCAAGGAATAATGTAATCTCATGACATTACATGAAGATTGCACCTTCATACTAAGGGAGGGTGGACGGCCACCAATCCCATTAGAAAAGGGTGGGCGTCCCCCCCTCTTAATGGAAGGAGGCAATCTTGCTTCCATTATCTCCATGTTTGATTGATTTAATTGTAGGAGTAATTTATATTGATTTATCAATATATATTTAATAGTCACTTAATGGTCTAGTGGTAGTACAGCGTGTCTACCACACAAAAGAACAGGGTTCAAATCCCACTCTTGTAGGGGTTGCGTTAGGTAGTTGACGGACAGCATAAAAAAATAGTCGAATCTTTCAACATGGATTTGAGCAAGAATCGATGTAGTCGACCCTACTTATAGTGGGAGAAGGATTAGTACATTTTATCAATATATATTTAATCTGAATTAAATTATATATTGTGTTTTACAACAAAATCTTGACCATTGAAAGAAGCACAAAGCAGTCTCATCCATTGATTTTGTGTAGTCCATGGATTGTAATCCATAGATTCCCAAAATATTATAAATAGACGGGCACCCCTTGCTCTTCAAGTGCATAATAAAAGCATAAGGCTCTCTCCTCTCTCTCTACACGTCAATCCTCTCTCCTTTTCTCATTGTGGTCGTCCACCATGGAGCTCTAGAGAGAGTCGCCATCGCCGCAGCATCGTCGTTATGCTGCCAGATTGTTTGTTCATGGATCTCCTTCTCCTTTGGTGTGTCTCGCTCGTGAAGAAGACGTTGACTCTCGTGTGACGAGATCAGGAGATTCGCCGTTTGGAACAACAACATGGATTGCGAGAAGCACGTGTCTCATCAATGTGCAAACGTCTCCTCTGTTGGATCAGACTTGAGACAGGAGGTCTCTTCGTTTAGAGACTCGATCGCAACCACACTTCAAGAGGTAACCCTAATACTTGTTTGTGGTTTAGATGAAACGATCCGAGAAGTGTTCTTGGATCATGTGGTTTCATCGCATGAAAATTTTTAAATTCTGATGCCTCGAGCAACTAATGCGACTAGTCGCTTCCGATCGCATACGACGCGATCATCATGCTTCTGTGATGCGCTTAAGGATCTTCCTATATCCTTCATATATGTCAAACTGAAGTTGAAGAATCTTGGTCTCGTTCTTCACTCGGGTATAGGTCGCTGCCAGAATATCCCACATTGCAATAGTGGTGGGTTGGTTTACAATACCGTTGGCGATCTCTATGATGAGGATCCCAGAGAGCCAAAAACCCTCATACGTGTCATCTTGCATCTACGAAGCATTGTCTCCAGTCTTGTTTGTTGGCTCAGGCTTTGTCAGAATGTGTTCTTGTTATTGCACTGCATAAGGATCAAAAACTACATGGAACACAACTCGTAGTTGGTTTCATCCATCTCCACAATGGGATTTGGGCCCTTGAAGGTACCGAACGAAGAGAAGACATCACCCTTGTTAATTGACACGATGAATGAAAATCGGATATAGAACTAGACTAGGGAAGTAGACCAATTCGAGCGAGTCTACACGATTATATGGAGGATTGGTTATATGTATAGACTCATATGACCATTCTCATCACTCTTCGATCCACGCTAGGGTCGGAAAAAGTGTTTTATAGTTTTAAAATTATTTTCTGGTCAAAATCAAATTGTTTTAGAATGCAATTTTACGAAGGAGAGGAGAGAAGTCGACACGGGGGTCGTACGATGCGTTGCGATAGCGTGTGGATGTAACCGGAGAGGGCTCATACGGGTTTGACGAAGGCTGGGAGGACCTACATGGGTACGATGAAGGATGGGCAAGCCACTAGGGGGGTCCCAGCAGCATCTAGTGGCACGGGGACCTCCGACAATGATTGGAGATGCTGCCGGCAGTGGGCTACAACCCTCTTCGGGGTGAGAGGCAACTGTTGGAAGCCATAGAAGCCTCCCCTCGATGGAAGTGCTTACTTCGAGAAAGGGCTAGGGTACAATGGTGAGGCTAGGGTGCGGTGGGGCACGAGAACTCCGGTTTAGGACTGTTGCTCTGATACCATGTTGAGGGAATTTGCTTATTCATGAGACCCTAGGGTTCTCTTATATAGGAGAGCAACATCTTAGGCAAATTACATAGAGAAGACAAGAAGGATAGATAATACATAAAAGACATAAAAGATAACTAATATCTCAACAATAATAAATCCATGAACCGAACTCGCTCCAGTACCATGTAGAAGATGACAATGCAGAAGTGTAATCGGAAATAAAGAATATAGTACAATGAAGAATACTGGGATTTTAATTGGAATCATATTCCATGAAGAACGGGATGAAAGAGGGGTGAATCATGTGGAAACATGCAGGATAGCTTGGGAGGGTGGACGAAGGTGGAGGGCGGTGGGCGACAAGGGTGTGCCTCTTCTGGGGTCGTTGGGAGGCCGGTTGAAGGCAGTTTGATTGGTTTTCGGGAATGATGCCTCCAGTGTGGAGGATGGCTGACAACGGCTTGCCGGGACCCTGTTAGATGTTTTGTGTGCGGAGAAAGCAGGCACCGCAATTTTAGAAGCCCAAAGAGGTTTTTGAGAGGTGCAGAGGTAGTCAGTGGCAGTGGGAATGGGAGAAAGGTGGTCAGATCTTATTGGGGGTCAGTTGGAGGGATGGGAGAAGTCTAGCCGACGCGATGGAGGATATAGGAGGAGCAGTGGGTTACGGTTTCGGAGGGGATGTGGTCCTGTTCGATGACTCATTGGTGTGTGTATGTAGCCTCTCGTTGTAGGAAGGGAAGCCGGTTCATCTATCACATTGGACGGAGGGTTTGGTGCATTGCAGGGCCCCCCTGTCGCGGGATGGAGGTTGCGTGTAACATCCGGAATCCGCCAAACCCGAACTCAACCCGATTAGCATCCGATTAATCTAATAAAGTTGTTTGTCAATGTCAAATAACCTAAATCGATCAATTGATCGTGAATCAAAAGTCGTTTGGGCGAAATCGACCAAAAATCGGTCGCATCATAATGCGTGCTGCGGAAAAGCCACGGCGCAAATTCGGAAATCGTAAAACACGGACCGAGATCGTCATTAGATCCGATTCGACGAAACAAGACCAACGGAATCGACCGTTCATCAATCGGAAATCGTTTCATATTTTAATTTCACAATATTTAACCTTAAACCAAAACCGTATCTCGAAAATTCGGGAGTTTAAAACCCGATCGAAAATATATCAATATTATACTCATATTGACCGTCATTTTGAGACGATCAAATCGAGGTATTTCACGTCAAAATCCGAAGCCCGAGGTGCGCGAACGGCCCATTTTAAGTATGTTAAATATATATATATAAATTAAACAGTAGCCAGATGCTACTAGATACTACTGTAAAAAAAATATTAAAATAAAATTTAACAGCAGACATTGTTGAGCGGTTAAAAAAAATTGCAGTGTCTATACAGTTGTACAGATTACAAAGTAAAAAACTTGGCATGTGTAACATGTAAACCCCACTTGGCATTACTCCCTTGAATCCCTTCCTCTATATATATAAGACCAACCCAAACCCCTCATTTTTCCAATTCTCAGCCGAGAGAAGAACCCTCCATTCCTCTTATCTTTTCCTTCTCCAAAATCTTCTCTACCTATTTTCTTTATTTTCTCCCAACGAGTGAAGAGCCAAGATAAAATCTCCTTCGTTTTCCAAAGCCACTGGAGATCCCAGCCTTCTTCCCTTGGGCTGCTGCTACAGCCCTCCTCTCCTACTGTTGTGCTGCTTCAAGAGCAGTAACGGCTGGAGCTGCTACCTCCATTTGAACCCAAGGGGAGCTATTGCTCTTTGCTCCTGGAAATCAGCCTGTGCCTGCTTCAGTTTGGGGCCTAATTGGCAGCTCAAAACTAAGTAATCTAAGGTGCCATTCCTATGCCCTCTTCTCTTCAAAAAAAAAAAATCCAACGAGAGCCCTTTCCCTTATTCAAATTCCAGCCGTATTCTCCTCCCCCCATTGTTGGGTTGCTTCATGCAAACAAGATCATCTCCAGCCTTTGGACTGCTGCATGCTGCTATTGCTTCTCCAAATTGAAGCAAGTTAAAGGTACAATTCCCTTCCCTCCTACTTGCTGCCATGCATGCCTATTAGACTCAATCTTGTGTACATTCTCACATCTCTTGCTGCAATACATGATAAATTAGCATGATTGACATTTATCACCTGCCCTTGTAAAACTTATCATTTGAAATTGACATCTGGAAGCGGAAATTTGGAACTTTATCCTGAATCTTTTCTCTTTAATGAAAGTAGGTTCAAATTAAATTCCAGACATTTGAATCATGAATTTGTGCATGCTGTATATGAAGAATGTTCTGGGATTCGCTTGATAGATCTAGTATATACATTTAGTTTATAAGTTAGCCAGGAAACCTTTAAGATTGTCTTGTAAATTGAGTATATAAAAAGGGGGATATATGTTACACTTGAAATACTTCTGCACGTATATCTCAGAAATTGTTATTAAATTTGATAAATTTAGCTAATGGGCATGAAATCTGTTGCTTAAAATTATAAGCTTGCTCCCTTTGATTTTGTTTAACACCTATATATATAGATATAGAGAGAGATATGAAATGATTTTCTTTCCATTCAGCTACTGTATAAAATATATATGTGTGCGTATATGGAAAGGGAGGAGCGATCCTATGAGATGGGATTTTGTGAGATGGTGAGATGAGACATTCTGGACCACAAGTTTCTGTATACTCTCTCCTGCCTTTCTCTCTCCTGGTTGGAACTAGTGGTCCAGAATGCCCCATCTCACCCTCTCACCAAAATCCCATCTCATAGGATCGCCCCTCTATGGAAAGGTATATATATACATACAAATTATATTGAAAAGTTCATGTAAGCATATCTCTGCTACTGTATATGTGTAAAAAAAAAAGATTCTTTGGTTTCATTTTCTGAATTGAAATTAGATTTTATAATGTATATATAAGCCTTACTGTTTTGGTGTTCCGGCTGCTTTAGATAATATTAAATAAGTCACATGTTTCTCACCACAAGTCGACCAATCCAGCAAATTCAAAAAAATTTAAATCCAGAAACTAAACTTTGGTTTAATAAATTGTGTAAATTATATCAGCTATCCACTTTCTATCCATTAGTTGCGAGAAAGAAATCTATTTTTAGTAAATAAATCTCAATAAAGATTTCCGAATACATGCCATGAAAAGCTCGAGAACCTTTTGATAGACAGTTGAACTGTTTCCAGTTACAGATTGTCTCATTTATTTGACTGATTTTGATTATATGAATAGTAAAAATAATGTTATGCATTTCTATAATCTTAAGTTAGTTTTTCTGGTGCCTATGAAGTATACGAGTCCAACTTTTGGAATGTCCTTAAATAAGTTTATGTTATGATAAATCATAAAAAAAATATAATATATATCCATTGAGAGCCTCGTATATGCATAATCCTGATCTACATATACATCTATTAATTCTAAAGAAATATTTATAGTTTAAATTTATGAATTTTGTAATTACAACCTGTATGCATATTGCTATGATGGGGCACGTTTCGGGCAATGATGAATGCAATATAGATAACATCTCGTGCAAGTTGGGAGGTGAATCATGCCATTAAAACTTATATCCACATGCTTAATTAGTTCATCTTCAAAAAAGAACTTGATCTATATTACCCAAATATTGATCTTATCGGAGGTAGAGAATTCATATAGATGACTCAACCAAATGTTGTATTGGATTAAGCGGAAGTGCACACCGAAGGTGTCAGATGTTGATGCGCGAATCACATTTTCCAACTTTTCTGATCAAAGTAAACAAAGGGGAAACTAAATCATCTATAAATTCATCTTGTACTCTAATTTTAACAACATTGTCTTTACAAGGAAGTAATGGCAATAGTGAATGATAAGTGGAAGCTTATTGGATATTAATCATTTAAGTTGGAGCAATACACAATTTAAGTATCATTTTAGATTTATTGACTTTTAGTATTCACACAAGTCATGTTAGATCTACAAAGCAAACAACACTAGATGACGCATAGAATTGGGAATCAGTGGTGACTCATAATTAATTATGCCAGTCAGGGTGACCCTTACACCTGACCGTGCGAGGGCGTGGTGACCCTCAGCTGGGCGGAAGATAGGAAGCCCAGTTAGGGCAGCGGCCGCCAAGTGCGCGGGTCTATGACCCCAGTCCCTTTTCGGTTTTTGCGCGAGCTCGCGGTGTTTTTACGCCTTGTTGGGATCCCGACTTTGGACCAGTTCCGCTGACCCTTTGTTTTAGGATACCCAGGCGGGGGATCCTTGATTTTTCAGTTTTACGTACGAGCTCGGTCGCCCGTACTAGTCGGGCCGTTTTTCTAGAGTGACTTTTCCGGGAAGTCTCTCTCACCTGTCTCAGTGGCATAGTTTGGGAGTAGACCTATCCCTCTATTGGACCGCGCTTCCAATTAGAGGGCGAGACTTAAGAGCCCTTTTGTTGGCTTCTTCACCGCTTGAGTTTACTTTCGCCAACAGACTTGGCGATTCTACATCCACATCATCCATATCCATATCTACATCATCTAAGGTTACATCTGAGACACTTGCACTTGAGGTTTAAAGGGATTACAATCAAAGTTGAGTAAATAGAAGTAACTATAATCTGATTCGAAATCTCATTAAGCTAGTGGACGTGTTGGAAACTTAGTTAGGATGCATTATACTACACCGCATGCCTACGGAGGCACCCCAACCCTAAGACATTCCCCAAGTCTTAGAGTTATAGTGTGAGGTTACACACTAACCAAGACCACAAACTATCCACTAGACTTAAGAATCTAAATAAATCAAGAAATTATTCCAATCTCAAACTTTTCCATCATCACTCACAATTATGACCTCTGAAGAAAATGATGATATATATTTACACTCATATATTCATGAATATTCAACTACAGTATAAATATGTTATATATGGGAAATGTTGGGTAAATGGGCAATCATGATAGATGCTTACAAACAACTTGAACACCTTTTTGCTTACGCAAGTAGGATGTAAATTGTATTTGTTCCACCTTTCTACTTTGTTACTTTCGAACATTTAAATGTCTGTTGATTTATATATATATATATAAGTTTATGGGAAGTACCAGCGCCCGTTGATGCCTTTTCTTCCTTGCATGCATGGCAGGCAAGGAGCCTTTAGCTCAGTAGCGGGTTGATGACTTCAGGAGACAGGGTATATACTAGACGGTATGGTTTATTTTGTTTCAGTTTTTTGTTCGGTTGATAATGTAATATGTTTCCTTCTCTTCTGCTTAAAAATTTTGGGACTACTCTATGTACTCTCAGACACTGTACATGTTGTAAAATTATATGGAAATTAATAAAATGAGATTTTGGTGTCATTTATCTCTATTAATTTGTGGTTATGATTGTGAATGTCATATGTGGTTCAGCGCGAAAAATTTCCCCATTCTTTTTGTAACTTATGCGATCTTTAGCAAATGAAATGCTGCGAAAATGGCGTAAACGGGGTACCCGGATCCTCGGGGGTTCACAAGTTTGGTATCAGAGCAGTAGTACCCCGATACGCACATTCGCAGAATTTCAATTCCAATCGCATTAAGTTCTCAGATAGCGGCAGTCTTCCGACTTGTCGTGAGTCCGAGAAGGGAAATATGGCATTCATACTCAATCACCACAAATGTCACCAATTTCATTAATTTTCATATTATATCCCAAGAAGAGAAAAAGCATATATGATAAGTATCTGCAAATGGCCCGTTCAGCAGCTACTATGGTAAAAGGCATGGTCTCAGTCTTGAGCCAACCTTTCCATGTTTCATTTGATTATGGAGCGACACATTCTTTTCTTGCTTCGAGACTACTAGTTTCTTTAGGTTGAGTCGCAGGGACTCTCTCTTCTTCACATCGCATCCGAGGGCCAGGTGGCCAGTTATTTGTCATTTCTCTGATAGTCAGGCACTTGCCCGTACTGATTGGCGACACGAGATGCTCGCAGATTGTCTACTTCTACAACTTGATGAGTTCGACTTGATTCTAGGCATGGATTGGTTATCAACTCATCATGCACTTGTTGATTGCTTTAGGAAGACGATTGTCTTCAGGATTCCAGATTTACCCGAGTTTTCTTTTGAGGGTATTGTACATGACTCCACCATGGAGTACATTTCAGTGTTACGAGCTCAGCGACTTGTTGATCAGGGCTGTAATTCATACCTTGCATTTGTTCGGGAGGTATCTGATCAGGAGCCGATGATACATGACATCCGAGTAGTATCAGAATAACCAGACGTGTTTCCTGATGAGCTACCAGGATTACCTCCTGAGAGAGAGATCGAGTTCGAGATCACATTACTACCAGACACCCAGCCGATCTCGATGGGTCCTTACCGTATGGCACCAGCTGAGTTGCGGGAGCTGAAGGTGCAATTACAGGAGTTACTTGATTTGGGATTCGTAAGGCCGAGCACTTCACCTTGGGGTGCTCCGGTTCTATTTGTCAAGAAGAAGGATGGATCCATGAGGTTATGCATTGATTACCGGCAGCTGAACAAGAGGACGGTAAAGAACCGTTATCCTTGTGCCACGCATCGATGATTTGTTTGACCAGCTCCAGGGATCTTCGATGTTCTCGAAGATCGATCTTCGCTCAGGCTACCATCAGCTGAGGATTCGAGAGGTAGACATTCCAAAGACCGCATTCAGGATTCGTTATGGACACTACGAGTTTGTGGTGATGCCGTTTGGGCTCACCAATGCACCTGCAGCATTTATGGATATGATGAACAGGATTTTCCGTCCATACTTGGACAAATTTGTAGTGGCGTTCATAGATGATGTGCTCATATACTCACGGAATGAATGGGATCATGCAAATGATCTGCGGATCATCTTATATGCATTGCGGGAGCACAAGTTATATGCCAAATTGAGCAAATATGAGTTCAGGTTATCCCAGGTCTCATTTCTAGGGCATGTCATTTCTGGAGCAGGCGATCGCAGTTGATCCTGCGAAGATTGATGCAGTCATGTCTTGGGAGCAACCTAAGACAGTTACACAGATTCGGAGCTTACTCGGGCTAGCGGGCTATTACGCTTTGTTAACGGATTTTCACGCATTGTTCGCCTTTGACACGATTGACGCAGAAGGGAGTTCCACTCATTTGGACGATTCTTGTGAGCAGGCCTTCAGTACATTGAAGGAGAGATTGACTACGGCACATATTCTTGCTCTTCCTTCAGGCACTCAGGACTATGCAGTCTACACAGATGCATCTGGAGAAGGGTCTAGGAGCAGTGTTGATGCAAAGAGGATAGGTGATTTCTTATGCATTACGGCAGTTGAGACCGCACGAGCGGAACTACCCCACACATGACTTGGAGTTAGCGGGAGTTGTTTTCGCCTTGAAGATCTGGCGCCACTATCTTTATGGAATGAATTTCGAGATTTTTACTGATCATAAGAGCCTGAAGTACATCTTTGATCAGAAGGAGCTGAACATGAGACAAAGCAGATGGCTCGAGCTACTGAAGGATTATGATTGCACGATCTCTTACCATCCCGGTAAGGGAAACGTGGTAGCCGATGCACTTAGCACGAAAGCACATGCAGAAGGTACGGCGAACTGGCTATAAACGTGGTATACGCTTGCATCTTTGACCGATTGACATCCACAGGAGAGCGCATCCATTTCTACAGTCGTGCCTCCACGATTCAGCAGTTTATAGGATCGTATCGTCAAAGGACAAAAGACAGATACATGCGTGCCGTCAAGGACGAGGTTGATGACTTTGTTGTGATGGAGTCTATTTTATGGAAGGCAGGACGGGTCGTTGTGCCCAACGACGAGCAGTTACGCAGAGATATTCTTGATGAGGCACACAATTCACGGTTATCTATCCATCCAGGTAGCACGAAGATGTACCGTGATCTGCGCCGACATTTCTGGTGGGATGGAATGAAGCGCGATGTGGCGCTTCATGTCAGCAGATGCATGACCTGTCAGATGGTCAAGGCCGAGCACAGGAGACCACCAGGATTACTGCAGTCTCTCCCCATCCCCGAGTGGAAGTGGGAGAGCATTTATATGGATTTTGTCACGGGATTGCCGAAAACACCAGGTGGTCATGATTCCATTTGGGTCGCTGTTGATAGGTTGACCAAGTCAGCCCATTTCATACCTATCAACACGACTTACACTCCATCCCGATTGGCCAAGCTTTATGTGCAGAATATCATTAGACTTCATGGTATACCACGTGAGGTGGTGTCTGACAGAGATTCGAGGTTTACTTCGCACTATTGGCATCCGTTCATATCAGTACTACAGACAGAGCTGAAGATGAGTTCTGCATATCATCCATAGACCGACGGTCAGAGTGAGCGCACCATTCAGACACTAGAGGATTTGCTCCGCGCTTGCACTTTAGAGTGGAAAGGGTCCTGGAAGGACCATCTGTCGTTAGTAGAGTTCATGTACAACAACAGCTATCATTCCAGTATCGGTATGGCACCTTTCGAAGCCCTATACGGGTGGAGATGCCTCACACCTCTCAGTTGACGTGAGGTAAGTGATCATGCTCTATATTCCGTAGATCTCTTAGAGGAGACCGCGAGAGCTGTTGATCTTGTGAGACGGAGGCTTCTGACAGCACAAAGCCGCCAGAAGAGCTATGCAGACCGTCGGAGAAGAGATTTGGAGTTTCAGGTATCCAATCTTCTTTTCTTTCCTTTATTACAAAATTAACTTAATCTCATATTAATGAGATTCCTATCAATTCTAGGTTGGAGATTGGTATTTCTCCGTGTATCTCCCATGAAGGGAATACAGAGATTCGGTATTCGTGGCAAGCTCGCACCGCGATATATGGGCTCGTTGGAGATTCTTGCTAGAGTGGGGAAGGTGGCATACCAAGTAGCCCTTCCTCCACATCTTTCTGGCATTCACGACGTATTCCAAGTATCCAACTTGATAAAGTGTGTGCACGATCCTCGACACGTCATCAGCTACGAGAATTTAGACGTGGAACCATATCTGACTTATGAGAAGAAGCCAGTTCAGATACTTGACCGTGCTGTGAAAAAGCTTCGCAGCAAGGAAATTTCATTGGTCAAGGTTTTGTGGCACCGTCACGGAGTCAAAGAAGCGACATGGGAGACCGAAGCCGACATGCGGACACGATACCCGCAGCTTTTTGATGTAATAAGCAAAACAAGCTTTTGTAATCAGATATATGTTAAAATATATGGCTTGTTTCCTCTTTGAGGTTTTATGGGTTTAAAATCCTTTGAGGTTTTTATGACCTTAGGAAATCCAAACAAGAACACCTAATGACCTTGACCCGAGTCTCGAGGACAAGACTCCCTTTGAGGTTTTTATATTGTAACATCTGGAATCCGCCAAACCCGAACTCAACCCGATTAGCATCCGATTAATCCAATAAAGTTGTTTGTCAATGTCAAACAACCTAAATCGATCAATTGATCGTGAATCAAAAGTCATTTGGACGAAATCAATCAAAAATCGGTCGCATCGTAATGCGTGTCGCGAAAAAGCCACGACGCAAATTCAGAAATCGTATAACGGACCAAGATCATCATTAGATCCGATTCGACGAAACAAGACCAACGGAATCGACCGTTCATCAATCGGAGGTCGTTTCATATTTTAATTTCACAATATTTAACCTTAAACCAAAACCGTATCTCGAAAATTAGGGAGTTTAAAACCTGATCGAAAATATATCAATATTATATTCATATTGACCGTCATTTTGAGAAGATCAAATCGAGGTATTTCGCGTCAAAATCCGAAGCCCGAGGTGCGCGAACGGTCCATTTTAAGTATGTTAAATATATATATATATAAATTAAACAGTAGCCAGATGCTACTAGATACTACTGTAAAAAATATTAAAATAAAATTTAATGTAAGACCGTAGCAGCAGACATTGTTGAGCGGTTAAAAAAAATTGCAGTGTCTGTACAGTTGTACAGATTATACAGTAAAAAACTTGCCATGTGTAACATGTAAACCCCACTTGGCATTACTCCCTTGAATCCCTTCCGATATATATATGAGACCAACCCAAACCCCTCATTTTTCCAATTCTCAGCCGAGAGAAGAACCCTCCATTCCTCTTATCTTTTCCTTCTCCAAAATCTTCTCTACCTATTTTCTTCATTTTCTCCCAACGAGTGAAGAGCCAAGATAAAATCTCCTTCTTTTTCCAAAGCCACTGGAGATACCAGCCTTCTTCCCCTGGGCTGCTGCTACAGCCCTCCTCTCCTACTGTTGTGCTGCTTCAAGAGCAGTAACGGCTGGAGCTGCTACCTCCATTTGAACCCAAGGGGAGCTATTGCTCTTTGCTCCTCGAAATCAGCCTGAGCATGCTTCAGTTTGGGGCCTAATTGGCAGCTCAAAACTAAGTAATCTAAGGTACCATTCCTATGCCCTCTTCTCTTCAAAAAAAAATCCAACGAGAGCCCTTTCCCTTATTCAAATTCCAGTTGTATTCTCCTCCCCCCATTGTTGGGTTGCTTCATGCAAACAAGATCATCTCCAGCCTTTGGACTGTTGCATGCTGCTATTGCTTCTCCAAATTGAAGCAAGTTAAAGGTACAATTCCCTCCCCTCCTACTTGTTGCCATGCATGCCTATTAGACTCAATCTTGTGTACATTCTCACATCTCTTGCTGCAATACATGATAAATTAGACTGACTGATATCATGATTGACATTTATCACCTGCCCTTGTAAAACTTATCATTTGAAATTGACATCTGGAAGCAGAAATTTGGAACTTTATCCTGAATCTTTTCTCTTGAATGAATGTAGGTTCAAATTAAATTCCAGAAATTTGAATCATGAATTTGTGCATGTTGTATATGAAGAATGTTCTGGGATTTGCTTGATAGATCTAGTATATACATTTAGTTTATAAGTTAGCCAGGAAACCTTTAAGATTGTCTTGTAAATTGAGTATATAAAAAGGGGGTATATGTTACACTTGAAATACTTCTGCACGTATATCTCAGATATTGTTATTAAATTTGATAAATTTAGCTACTGGGCATGAAATCTGATGCTTAAAGTTATAAGCTTGCTCCCATTGATTTTGTTTAACACCTATATATATATATAGATACAGAGAGAGATAAAAAATGATTTTCTTTCTATTCAGCTACTGTATAAAATATATGTGTGTGTGTATATGGAAAGGTATATATATATATACATACAAATTATACTGAAAAGTTCATGTAAGCATATCTCTGCTACTGTATATGTGTAAAAAAAAGATTCGTTGGTTTCATTATCTGAATTGAAATTAGATTTTATAATGTATATATAAGCCTTATATTTTATAATGTATATATAAGCCTTACTGTTTTGGGATTCCGGCTGCTTTAGATAATATTAAATAAGTCACATGTTTCTCACCACAAGTTGACCAATGCAACAAATTCAAAAAATTTTAAATCCAAAAAATAAACTTTGGTATAACAAATTGTGTAAATTATATCAGCTATACACTTTCTATCCATTAGTTGCGGGAAAGAAATCTATTTTTAGTAAATAAATCACAATAAAGATTTCCGAATACATGCCATGAAAAGCTCGAGAACCTTTTGATAGACCGTTGAACTGTTTCCAGTTACAGATTGTCTCATTTATTAGACTGATTTTGATTATATGAATAGTAAAATAATGTTATGCATTTCTATAATCTTAAGTTAGTTTTCCTGGTGCCTATGAAGTATACGAGTCCAACTTTTGGAATGTCCTTAAATAAGTTTATGTTATGATAAATCATAAAAAAAATATAATATATATCCATTGAGAGCCTCGTATATGCATAATCCTGATCTACATATACATCTATTAATTCTAAAGAAATATTTATAGTTTAAATTTATGAATTTTGTAATTACAACCTGTATGCATATTGTTATGATGGGGCACGTTTCGGGCAATGATGAATGCAATATATATAATATCTCGTGCAAGTTGGGAGGTGAATCATGCCATTAAAACTTATATCCACATGCTTAATTAGTTCATCTTCAAAAAAAACTTGATCTATATTACCCAAAGATTGATCTTATCGGAGGTAGAGAATTCATATAGATGACTCAACCAAATGTTATATTGGATTAAGCAGGAAGTGCACACCGAAGGTGTCAGATGTTGATGCGCGAATCACATTTTCCAACTTCTCTGATAAAAGTAAACAAAGGGGAAACTAAATCATCTATAAATTCATCTTGTACTCTAATTTTAAGAACATTGTCTTTACAAGGAACTGATGGCAATAGTGAATGGTAAGTGGAAGCTTATTGGATATTAATCATTTAAGTTGGAGCAATACACAATTTAAAGTATCATTTTAGATTTAGTGACTTTTAGTATTCACACAAGCCATGTTAGATCTACAAAGCAAACAACACTAGATGACGCATAGAATTGGGAATCAGTGGTGACTCATAATTAATTATGCCGGTCAGGGTGAACCTTACACCTGACCGTGCAAGGGCGCGGTGACCCTCAACTGGGCGGAAGATAGGAAGTCCAGTTAGGGCTGCGGCCGCCAAGTGCGCGGATCCCAATCCCTTTTCGGTTTTTACGCGAGCTCGCAGTGTTTTTACGCCTCGTTGGGATCCCGACTTTGGACCAATTCCGCTGACCCTTTGTTTTAGGATACCCAGGCGGGGGATCCTTGGTTTTTCAATTTTACGTACGAGCTCGGTCGCCCGTACTAGTCGGGCCGTTTTTCTAGAGTGACTTTTCCGGGAAGTCTCTCTCACCCGTCTCAGTGGTGTAGTTTGGGAGTAGACCTATCCCTCTATTGGACCGCGCTTCCAATTAGAGGGCGAGACGGAAGAGCCCTTTTGTTGGCTTCTTCACCGCTTGAGTTTACTTTCACCAACAGACTTGGCGATTCTACATCCAGATCATCCATATCCATATCTACATCATCTATGGTTACATCTGAGACAGTTGCACTTGAGGTTTGAAGGGATTACAATCAAAGTTGAGTAAATGGAAGTAACTATAATCTGATTCGAAATCTCATTAAGCTAGTGGACGTGTTGGGAACTTAGTTAGGATGCATTATACTACACCGCATGCCTACGGAGGCACCCCAACCCTAAGATATTCCCCAAGTCTTAAAGTCATAGTGTGAGGTTACATACTAACCAAGACCACAGACTATCCACTAGACTTAAAATCAAGAAACTATTCCAATCTCAAACTTTTCCATCATCACTCACAATTATGACCTCTGAAGAAAATGATGATATATATTTACACTCATATATTCATGAATATTCAACTATAGTATAAATATGTTATATATGGGAAATGTTGGGTAAATGGCCAATCATGATAGATGCTTACAAACAACTTGAACACCTTTTTGCTTACGCAAGTAGATGTAAATTGTACTTGTTCCACCTTTCTACTTGTTACTTTTGAACATTTAAATGCCTGTTGATTTATATATATATATAAGTTTATGGGAAGTACTAGCGCCCGTTGATGCCTTTTCTTCCTTGCACGCATGGCAGGCAAGGAGCTTTTAGCTCAGTAGCGGGTTGATGACTTCAGGAAACAGGGTATATACTAGACGGTATGGTTTATTTTGTTTCAGTTTTTTGTTCGGTTGATAATGTAGTATGTTTCCTTCTCTTCTGTTTAAAAATTTTGGGACTACTCTATGTACTATCAGACACTGTACATGTTGTAAAATTATATGGAAATTAATGAAATGAGATTTTGGTGCCATTTGTCTCTATTAATTTGTGGTTATGATTGTGAATGTCATATGTGGTTTCAGCGCGAAAAATTTCCCCATTCTTTTGTAACTTATGCGATCGTTAGCGAATGAAATGCCGCGAAAATGGCGTAAACGGGTACCTGGATCCTCGGGGGTTCACATTGCGACTCTCGGCGGCTAGAGAGAGTTTTTTTGGTAAAAGGAGTTCCTCTCTTGGGGAGGAACATAGAGGCAGTCAGAAGGGTTTTGATGCCGTTGCTAAAGGTCATGGGTATTGTCGCTTATGGCCTCCGATGTGGTCAGTTGTCGTGGATGCTGGTGAAGGGGTGTAACATGGTGCGATCTTCACCTGCATTTCTCAAGGCACGGTTTAGTGGTGGCACGTTTTTCTTGGAGGTGCGTAACGATGGGTCGTTGGGAAGAGTTGGCCAGTGGCAGAGGGTGTGTCGTCGAGATGGAAGATGGAAGGGGAAGGGTCTTATTTCGATAAATTTCAAATGCATCGGCCATTTACGAAAAGATGGATGACATGTAATGCAAGGCAAGGGTTGAAATTCGAGGCGAGCAGCTTAGGGGGGTGGGCCTCTTTCGTAGAAGTGGTTGTTGGTTTGGCGAACCGAGTCGATGGGTAAGGCGGATCCCCGAATGGGGTTCGGGTCCAGGATGGAGGGGCCTGCTTTTTCAAGCACAGGCAAACCGAATCGGCTCCCAGATCTGGGTAGCAGTTTAGCGGTGGATCTGTTGGTTGCAATTATCTAGGGAGATCTGATTCCAAACGTGCAGGCGACCCCAGTTGCCAGTGGATCTTTGATTCGTCTGGAGGAGCGAGACCCAATCCGGCTAACTGGTGAGTGCTCCTAGCTGAAGCACAAGGGCTCGGTTGGTTTTAAAAAATCTCATAAGGAGGGGCATGCATCCTCAGGGGCACCTGTGAGGGCTTCTCTGACTTAGGGGGAGGAGGTCCGGGAGCGAGGGCAAAGCTACTCTGATGGTTTGGGGAGTCCCGTGAGGACAATCAAGCAGGCTTCTCCAAAGGTGGGGCGGGGTGGTGAGGCGGAGGTGTCGAGGCGATTTGGGCGTGGAAATGCACGTTGTAGCTTGAAGGAGAGGAGGAGGCATCGGATTGCGATTTTACATGAAGCTTAAAGGTCTCTGTGGGGATGTGTTCCATTAAGGTGGGGTGGAGCAGGTCGGCAAGAGGAAGGGGGAGGTATTGCGGGGGCAGCAAGGGGTGCTAGGTGGGGGACGCGTGAGACGCTTGGGGGTTAAATGGGAGGTAGTTTTAGGGAGGAGTGTGTTGGCGGCATGGAGGCAAATGAGGGGCGGAAGGGGTATACGGGGAGGCCTGGAAAGGGAGGTGATGAGATGCCTAAGCGTTGTATCGCCAAAGGGGGTATCAGTTGGTTACTGTTGGGAAAAACCGAGTAATCTATTATTCCAAGGAACCCTAGGCTCTCTTATATAGAGAGAGACCCAATGGGTAAAATACATAGACGTCCAGAAATAAAACAGAAATTAATATACGATACATAACATCATAACATAAGTCTCTACACTCCCCCTCAAGGTGGAGCATAGATGTCTATCATGCTCAGCTTGGAAGAACATCTCTGGAAAGGTCCTCTGAGCAACGGCTTGGTGAATATGTCAGCAGTCTGATCCCCTGAGCTAACGTGGGATGTAGATATCAAGCCTCTCTGGATCAAGTCTCTCGTGTAGTGGCAGTCCACTTCGATATGCTTTGTTCTTTCATGAAATGCTGGATTGTTGGCAATAAACAATGCTGCTTGATTGTCACACTGAAGCTGCATGGGTAAAGGTACAGCTATATGTAGATCTTCTAGCACAGCTCGAACCCACATCATCTCCGTGCTTGCTTGTGTCATGGCCCTATATTCTGATTCAGCACTGGACCTTGCCACAACAGTTTGTTTTTTGCTTTTCCAAGAAACCAGAGAGCACCCAACAAAGACTGCGAATCCTGAAGTAGACTTTCTATCTTTAGGGCATCCTGCATAATCTGCGTCTCTGAAATAGATAAATCTGTGCCCTTTCTAAATAACAACCCTGAGCCTGGAGAAGACTTTAGATACCTCAGTAATATGTATATGGCATCCATATGGACTTGTCTTGGCTGCTCCATAAATTGACTCACCCGGCTTACTGCAAAAGCAATGTCGGGTCGAGTTATGGTAATATAAAGGAGCTTACCCACCATCTCTCTATATCCCCTCTTGTCTACTTTTGTAGTGTCATCGTCATACAGCTTCATGCTTGGATCCATGGGAGTACTCGATGGTCTACATCCAACCATGCATGTTTCAATCAACAATCTATAATGTACTTCCTTTGGGTCATCACCAGACCATGTGCATTCCTGGCAAATTCCAACCCCAGAAAGTATCTTAGGTACCAAGATCCTTTGTAACAAACTGACGACCCAAGAATGCTTTTGCCCTCTCTATTCCCTGAACATCATCTCCTGTAACCAGAATATCATCAACATAGACCATCATGACCACCGTACCTGTAGAGGACTTCTGAATGAACAACGAGTGATCTGCATTAGATCTTTTGAACCCCTGTCGTTCAATCAAGTGGGAAAGCTTCTGGAACCAAACCCTTGGGCTTTGCTTAAGGCCATAAATCTCCTTGTGAAGTCTACACACCATATGCTTCTCCTCTCAGCAGTGAACCCTGGTGGCTGCTGCATGTAGACTTCCTCCTGCAAATCTCCATACAAGAAGGCATTCTTGATATCAAGTTGAGATATAGTCCAGTCACGTACCACAGCAACTGATAAAAGAATACGAAGAGTAGAGTGACGAGCCACTGGAGAAAATGTATCCATATAGTCCATGCCATAGGTTTGTGTGAAACCTCATGCGACTAGTCGTGCTTTGTACCGATCTAGACTGCCATCAGCATGGTATTTTATTGTGAATACCCACTTGCAGCTAACAATGGACGTGTCAGGGGGAGCATTAACCAAGTTCCATGTGCCACGAGATTGTAAAGCACGCATCTCTTCTTCCATAGCCAGTCTCCAGATAGGTCTGTGGTATGTCCCCGGAAGACAATGTCGCAGCAAATCTCTGAAAGTCGCCTGTGAGACGATGAAAGGACACCTGGGAGGCTAATGGATAAGACACACAAGTTCGTTTCTGCTTCCGAATAGCAATGAGAATATCAAGGTCGTCGTCCTCTGTACTGGATGGTGTAGTCTCCTCCTGCAATGTACCATATCTTACCCATCAATAGTAACGTCATCTAAACATACCTGAGGCGTGATGGATGCCTGACGTGTAGCCTGAGCAGGACCTGACCGACACATATAGAATTTAGGGAAGGGTGGAATAGACGGTTGTGGAGGTGGTGGTGGTGGTGGTGGTGGTGTAGCAACCGGAGCTGGAGTGGACTCAGGTGAACTCAAGCTAGGAGGAGGAGGGACATAGACATCATTGTTGGTAGGGGACGAGACCAGTCTGTCACCTGAAGGGGAAAAGTACATAACGAACTCAAAAAATGTGACATCAGCACTGATAAAATATTTCTTTTCCACAGGGTCATAATAGCGATAACCCTTTTGAGTCCTAGAGTAACCTACAAAGACATACTTGACAGCTTTAGGAGAGAGTTTGTCAAGTCCAGGAGACAGACGATGAACAAACGCAACGGTACCAAAGATACGAGGAGTAAGTGGGAATAATTCCTTATCAGGGAAAATGACAGAAAGAGGAATTTTCTCACCAAGGACAGATGATGGCATTCGATTGACCAGATAGCAGGTTGTAAGGACAGCATCCCCCCAGAAAGTGATAGGAGCACAACTCTGAATAAGAAGGGTTCGAGTAATGTCAAGAAGATGACGATATTTTCTTTCTGCCATGCCATTCTGTTGAGAGGTGTAAGTGTAATATCCGAATCTACACAAAACCCAAATCCGACCCGATTAGGGTCCGTTTAATCCAATAAAGTTATTAATCAATGTTAAATAACATAAATCGATCAATTGATCGTGAATCAAAAATCGTTCGGGCAAAATCGATCAAAAATCGATCGCATCGTAATGTGTGCCCGAAAAAAAAGCCGCAACGCAAATTCGGAAACCGCAAAACAAACCGCGACCACCCAAAAATCCGATTCAACAAAATAAGACCAACGAAATCGACCGATCGTCGATCGGAGGTTGTTTGATATTTTAAAATCGTAAAATTTAATGACCAATCAAGATCGTATCCCGGAAATTTCGGGGATCCATCTTCGACCCGAAGTATATGAATATTATACTCATTTTGATCGTCATTCAGAGACGGTCAAAACGAGCTATTGCGCACCAAAATCCGACACCCGAGGTGTATATGCGGTCAACTTCGGTTTTCTATATGGAAGAGAGCTATAGTTTAAAAAAAATAGAATAAAATAAAAAAAAATTACAACAAAGCAGATTGTTGTCTGTTGTCCCTTTCCACTTGTCTGCATTCCTCTCCACTTGGAATATTCTCTCCCTCCACATGGCTTGTATATATCCCCACTTGGCCAACAAATCCCTCTCTCCTAACTTATATAAGCACCAAAACCCCTCTATTCTTCTCTACTTTTGTTTTCTCACCAAATCACAACCGAGAAGTCCATCTTTTCCCTTCATCTTCATGCAACCAAGCTGCAGCAGCTGCTGTGGGGATTGTTTTCCCTCCATTCAGCCACCTGTGGTGCCCAAGCTATCTGCTGGAGCCCTACTGCTACACCATGGAGTACAGCTGCTGTCATTGAAGATCAAATTCTGAAGCAAATAACAAGTGCTGGAAGCCCCCAACTCTTCTCTTGCTGCTGTAGCAAATTTCCAGCAGCATGCAACTGCTACTGGAACCTCTTCCCTCCTGTTGGAGCTCCAATAAAGTGGAGTTGTTGCCTCCCTCTGCTTCAGCTGAAGCAATTGCCCTTTTCCCCATCAATTCTGGTGCTCCTCCAGCCACTTCACTGCTGCTTCCAGGGGAGAAATTGATATTGCTAAAGTCTCCAATTCAACCACTTGCATGCATGCATTGATCTCAAATTTTGAGACCAATAGAGGTATAATCTTCCCCTCCTCTTGCTGCAGTCCATGTTTTTGTCCAATCTAAAAACATCCGCTTGCTGCCTTCCATGTTTGCATTTAAACCAAATTTCAAGACCAGTTTTATACCTTAGTTTCTGGATTACATATGAAGAATTCAAAAGGACAAATTTAATCTCTTTCTATGTCCTCCATGAAATATGCAATTTAGCATATCTTTTAATGAGCAATTTGCTCTAATTAGTTACTGGAACTAATAATTGTTAGGACCTGCTTCATTTTTTTAATCCTCATATCTGATTACTAAGTATTAATGATGTATCCATCTTGTTATGAGCTAATTGTGAAGCACCATGAACTTAGATACCTATCTAGGCTTAGCATGTCACTTCTAGCTAAGTGCAATAACAATCTCATGATGAAAAAAAATTTAAAGTTATTCCAAGAGATTAGTACAGTGGGTCATGATTATTACCTATGGCCTATCTTTTATTTGTCCAGAAGAAGCCAATTTTGTGATATAACAATTGCACGTAAGAGATAAATTTGTCAAGGCATAGGTGGTTAGTTGATGATTTCGTAATGGCAATGGTTAACAAAGATATTTGTGATCTTGACTTTCCAATCTTTGTATTTGATTCCTAACAGTATAAACTAGAAGAGGAATAAGTGTATAAAATATAGATGAGAACATAACAAATGTTATTATAATTGGCAATCATTATCATCCTTTTGATTTGGATGCTCACTGGAATGACCAGATTCATTGGTTAGACTGTTCATTGAACTAAGTAGTATGTAAGTATTTAACATGAGGATAGGAGCAATTAGAATGAATTAATTAGGACATCAATATAGGTATATAGAAATAGTTAGAATCTGGACTCATGTAATTACATATAAAATGAGGCATTCAATTTTGTATATGCATGTCGATTATGATTTATTTCCATGAGAATCGCAACAAATGATTTATTTTTCATCCCTCGTACATCGAGAATACTCATCATTCTCAATCCAACCATTGTGCATGAAAAAGCTTTGATATTATCATCTCCTTATAAAAAAACACATGAAAATCTCAATTCTCAACCAAGACTGGTCCTCCAAATCATCCTACAGTTTCTAACTTGCATGGTATTGCCAATAACAAAATGAGAGCAACTCACATGTCTTTTTCCTTGATGATAGCACATCAACAGATGTTAACTCCTCCACGATACAAAATTAATCCTCAATCTACATTACATCCAACTGATTTCAACTTCATTCAAGTACATTTCACTTTGATTTGCATAACTTTCTACATTCAGTGCCTTCTGTTAACGAAATAATTAAGAGGGAATGGGGGTGTTATGGTATATATAGGTAGTTACCTCACTAAGTACCTAGACACAATGAAGGAGCATGAGAAGGATGATCATAAAAGTATTCAATATGCCATATGATTAGACCACTGCTATACTCTGATTTCAAGAACTAATATGATGAAGTCGGAGTTGAATTTCATATATGTGGACCTAAGTTCAAACCATATTTCATGCCCTTAATTTTATGATGAAAAACGAGATCGTTGGGGTATTTTCATACAAGTGACTTGTAAAATCTAGATCAACAAACATGCCCGCCAAATTCGAGATAATCTATAATCAATGACTGAAAATCTTTGTAATCAATCATTTAGGTATAAATCACTCATTATGGATCACTATGCAATAAGATGGTCAACAAAATGTCTAGATATGTAAAGCCAATCACAACAGAGATTGAGAAAGGAAGATGAATCAAGTCAGCATTGGTGCTCCAATGAAGACTAATAAATACTGAGTGTCTGTCATGGTGACCTTCACACCTGACTGTGCGAGGGTGCGGTGACCCTCAGCTGGGCGGGAGATAGGAAGCCCAGTTAGGGCAGCGGCCGCTTGATGCGCGGGTCTAGGATCCCAGTCTTTTTCTCGGTTTTCTCGCGAGCGCTCGCAGTTTTTACGCCTCTCTGGGATCCACAGGTTTTCTTTTAAAGACCAGTTCCGCTGACCCTTGTTCTTTAGGGTACCTAGGCTGGAGGACCCTTGGTTTTAGTTTTTCGAGCTCGTTAGCCCGTACCGGTCGGGCCGGTTTTTCTTTTAGAGCGACTTCTCCGGAAAGTCTCTCTCACCCGTCTCAGTGGCGTAGTTTTGGAGTAGACCTATCCCTCTATTGGATCACCTTCCAATTAGAGGGCGAGAAGGAAGAGCCTTTTGTAGGCTACCTCGCCGCTTGAGTTTTGTTTACTTTTCGCCAACAGACTTGGCGATGCTACATCCGAATCATCCATGTATACATCTGAATCTTCTATGGCTACATCTGAATCAGTTACAATTGAATTTGGAAAAGTTACATTTGAGATTGGATTGAGTCACAATTGAGTTTGACTAAAGTTGAATTACAGTTGAATTGGTTACATGGAAGCTTGGTTACAGTTGAGTTGGTTTCCGTTGAACTAGTTACTTTTCTGCCAATAATTCCTGACAAAGAGAAAAGACCATATCATGAAAATCATCCTTATCAGACTACAAGCTACTATCATAGTTGTTTGAAATAGCTAGTGGACGTGTTGGGAACTTAGTTAGGATGCATTTTACTCCACCGCATGCCTACGGAGGCACCCCAACCCTAAGGCTTCCTTACTACCTTAGAGTCATAGTGTGAGGTCTTACCCAGACCAAGACCACAGACTATCCACTAAGCTTGAGAAAATCAACAAGAAAAGAATCAAAACCCCAGATCCACCATATACCCTTACTATGATCAATCCACAAGATTCTTAAACATCATTATAAGCATTTAATAGAGATAATGATCATATCAGAGTCTCATCTTTCACATTCTCAAGACCAATCAAACTTATACTATAATTAATAGAAAGGCAATGACTTAAATATGGACCATATGATATTTGTATATCAATGATTAATGTGGGTAATTAGTGTAGGATGAGTAGAATGGGGTTTTACATACCAAACAACTTGAAAGCCCGTTTCATTGCAAGTAGCTTTAAATTTTCATTGTCAAGGCCAAATTACTTGCTTTCTTTTGGAACCATTAAATTCCTGTTAATTTTAATAAATTAGATGTACTCAACATTTGTTGATGTTCTTTTCTCCCTATTCCATGGATTGCAGGCAAAATACCTGCACCGTTGTATTGGGAGAATTGAACATCAGCTTCTGCAGTTACAATTATCAGGTACGCATGTTATAGTTGTTCAAGATATTATATGTTTTTATTTCTCTTCTTCTATAATTGGGATGCATGTACATAACGCAATTTCTGTTGTTACACGCCAACTACTATGGAAACTTATGCAATATAATTGTGACATAGTATAGTTCTGTGCCTTATTAGTTAATTTGTGAATGTCATTCGTACATTTAAAAAAAATTTCCCAAATTTTCAGCACTTTAATGTGATCTTTGGTGAACATGATACTACGGGTGATATGTAAACGGGTATCCTAGATCCGAGAAGGAACAGGCTTCACAGTAAGCACATGTGGTTTGGTGAATAATACCCTTAGACAAAGAAAATGAGAGAGAGAACGGGTGCAGAATTCCAATGCATTATCTGTATGAACATATTTGACAGTAGAAGAGAAAACATTTTGTACTTCATTAATCAAGTTTTTAATAACATCCCCTGCTTCAGATTTATTCTTTAAAAGAAAGACCCAAGATACACGAGAAAAATCATCCACCACCACTAGATAAAACATGTGTCCATGATGATCAGGTACACGACTCGGACCCCAAATATCAATGTGAAACAACTCAAACGAGGAGCTACTGCTCCGACTCTGACGACTAGGAAAGCTAGACCGATGATGCTTTCCCAACTGACACGCTTCACAGCGAAAGGACGAACTGCGAGAGATCTGAGGCAAGAGATGTCACATTTTCTGGAGTGGGAGATGGCCAAACCGAAGATGCCAGATGTACGGAAAGACTGATCCAACTGAATGTGAAGAGACGCCAACATAAGAGTTTCGGATCAGACGATAGAGACCATTCTGCTCAGAGCCACAGCCAATCACCCTGCCCGTTAGTATGTCCTGAAAAATAAGAGATGAGGGGTCAAATATAGCATGACAGTGTAAATCCTTCGTAATTTGACTAATAGATAACAAGTTCATGGAGAACTCAGGAGCACGTAAAACATTCTGGAGATGCATAGTAGGTGATAAGGAAACCTCCCCCTGTCCAGCGATGGGGAAATGAGTACCATCTGCTATCAATACTGAGCGGCCATGTGGGATGTCCCTGTAGGACTCAAGTCTCTCTCTGTCACGGCAGAGATGATGGGTGGCGCCAGAATCGAGAATCCAATCAGAAAGATCATGACAAGATGTAAAGGTAGTGGCACTACCTGAGGTACTGGCAGCGGTTGATGAACTGGCAGAAGATGTAGCAGCAACATCTGAAGGTCCTCCTGGCGAATCAATACATGAGTGAGGCATAATATCACGTAGAAGTGCCACAAGCTCTTCGAATCTGTTATCGCCAGTGGAAGCTGACTGAGGAGGAACATGCTCGGCTACACGCGTTGATGCTGGAAACCCATGCTTAGAGTAGCATGTATCCTCCGAGTGGCCGGTGCGGTGGAAGAACGAACATGGCTGGCGAAATCGACCTCCTCGTCCACGGGGTCCACGTCCACGACCAGAAGACTGTCCACCTCTCCCATGCGACACTTCCATCGCCGATGAGGGTGGAGTAGACATGTTGGAGGAGACTGATATGCGACTGAGCCTCCGATAAACGTCCTCCATAGGAGGAATAACCGCATCGGCCAATATCTGAGAGCGAGTTGCCTCATATTCAGGATCGAGTGCTGCAAGTAGTACGCCCACCATGGTAGCGTTTTGAAACGTCTTCTGCTGCTCTGGAGTTGCCATGAGTGGTATGGTACTGTATAGTTTCTTGAACATCCCTCTCAAGGACGTGTACAACGAGTGAAATGGCCGCCCATTCTGCTTCATCGTGAATATATCATGCTGGAGCTGTAACATCTTGGTCTCGTTCCGCACTTGGGAATAAGTAGCGGCCAGAATATCCCACATTGCCTTGGCAGTGGGCTGATGAAGGACGTCATTGGCAATCTCCATCAACAGTGTGCCTGATAGCCAAACTTTGGCAAAAGAGTCATCCGCCTCCCACAAGGCATATATCCCAATCTTCTCTATCGGCTCATCCTCGGTAAGTATATGCTTCTTACCGTTTGACTTCATGAGACTCATGAACTGCATCGCCCAGAGCTCATAGTTTGTCCCGTCCATCTTGACTATTGGCGCAAGACCTTTGAAGGCACCTATGGAGGGCATATCAACCTTGTGTTCTGACATATCGCCGTAGATGAACAACTAGGGATTGTAGACTAGAAATAGTTGTCTACAAGGACTTGATCGGATTTGAGTGCATATGTAGACGTTACGCACTCAAATCCATGGAGATAGAACGGCCGACGAAAGTGGTGGCGTCAGCGTGGAAGGAAGGGAACCCGACGGTGAGGGTCCCCTACCTTCGGTACGGTCCGGGGGAGGAGAGAGGCGGAGCCCGGCAGCAAGGAGGTGAGCCCCTGCGGCGAGAGGGGGGGCCCGGCGGCGAGAGGAGGCCCCGACAGTGAGGAGGAAAGGCGGTGGAGGAGGGGAGGGACAGCGGCGGCGGAAGGTGGGGGGGGGGGGGGGTACGGCGGCGGAAGAGAGGAACCTAGGGTTAGGGTTAAACCCTTGGCTCTGATACCATGTTGGGAAAAACCGAGTAATCTATTATTCCAAGGAACCCTAGGCTCTCTTATATAGAGAGAGACCCAATGGGTGAAATACATAGACGTCCAGAAATAAAACAGAAATTAATATACGATACATAACATCATAACATAAGTCTCTACAGTTACCAATGAATGTGATCTCTTAGAACGTGAGGGTTTGGGCAGGTAGAGAAGAGGATGGAGGTGAGAAATTTATTGGAGTAAAGGGCGAGCATAGCAAAGTTGCAAGAAACTAAAATCATGCGAGATTTAGAGGGGCTATGGAACGAGATTGGGGGAAGCAGACTTAGGTAGTTCAAAGTGATTGCCTCGGTGGGGCCGGAGGATGTTTGGTGACGGGCTGGGATGGAGATAAATATGAGATGGAGGAAGAGGTGTTGGGGCAACATTCACTTTCCATTCGGTTGTGGCGTAAGGCAGATGGAGCAAGGTTCGTAGCTACTAATGTGTACGGCCCATGTGGTCGAGTTAACATTGTCGCTTTGGTGGACGAGTTGGTTTTGGCCAGGGTTGGGTTCCCGAATGTGGCGTGGTTCATTGGTGGTGACTTTAATGTGATTTAGCACCCGTAGGACCAGTTTGGGGCTCATGGAGGGAGAGATGGCGGCTCTGGAACTTGGTTGGGATGGTGGCGGAGCGTAGACTCCAGGTGATTGACGTTGTGGGAAGTCGGTACACATAGCGGAACTCGAGAACTAGGTCATGTATTGACAGATTTATGATGTCCATAGAGGAGCTTCTGTTGTTTCCTTTGGCTAGGGCTCGAGTGTTGCCCAGGGTGCACTCGAATCATACGCCTCTGTTGTGGTACTCGGGGGAGGGTGATCCCCCTTACGCTTTCTTCATGTTCGAGAGGGCCTGACTGCTGAAGGAGGGGTTCCGGGAGGTTGTGGCAAAGTTTTGGGACACTTATCGACTGAGGGGTTCGGTGATGTCCAGATTTGCATGCAAGATGGCTGAGCTTAGGAGATTTTTTATGGCATTTAAGAAGGCGAACAGAATTAAGTGTCGGGAGAAAAGAATCACAGCGCAAGAGGAGGTTGGCAAGTTGGACAGGCTTGAGGATGAGCAGGCGTTGATGGTGGAGGAGTTGGTGGAGAGAAGTAAGCACCTGGGCGAGATTCTTCGCGAGGACAAAGAGGTGTCTTGAAGGCAACGATCCAAGCAACATTGGGTGAGGGAGGGAGATGCGAACTCGGGTTTTTTCCTATTGTGGCCAGTGAGCGGAGGCGTAGGAATTTCATACACTCGATCGTGGTTCACGATGAGGTTGCGGAGGGAGATTGAGAGGTGGGGCGGCTCTGCGATTATATTTCCAAGCCTTTGGGAGGCGGAGAAGTCGGGCGGGATGGGGTTGGTGAGAGAGGGGAGTGACACAGATCTCCAACAAAGAGGCAGGTGGTTTGGTGAGAAAATTTACTAAGGCAGAGGCAAAGAGGACGCTTTTCCAGTAGAATGCAGATGGTGTATCGGGTCCGGATGGCTTCCCGATGGTCTTCTACATGGAGTTCTGAGAGGTGGTGAAAGGTGATGTATTGGAGGTTCTGATGGGATTTAGGGAAGGAAATCGGTGTTTCGAGAGATTGAACAAGGCACTTATTTTTTGTGATCGAAAAGAGATGCACAATCATGGTGGAGGACTACAGGTCCATTACATTCTCCTTGCAAATCACATGAGGAGGGTTCTTGATCGGATCATTTCGTCAGAGCAGACGATGTTTATTCCTATGAGAGATATGGTTGATGGTCTGGTGATGGCTTCGGAGGCAGTGACAGACGGGAAGAGAAGGCCAAAGGTGTGATTTGGAAGGTCGATTTTTCCAAGACATATGACTGTGTAGATTGGAGGTTCCTTTGGGCTTCATTGAAGAAGAGGGGTTTCCCGGATTTGTGGATCGCCTGGATCAAGCAGTGTGTGACGACGGCTTCGCATGTGGTGCATGTCAATGGCAGACCGAAAGGGAGTTTCTTCCAATCATAGATAGGCATCAGGCAGGGTTGTCCTTTTGCGTTGTTTTTGTTTATTATAGTGGCTAACGCTTAGGCAATGATGATGAGGTTGGCGACGAGCATAGGTTGGTGTTCGGGCTATAGAAGGGAGGACGTATCCATTTAGCTTTTGCAGTATGCCAATGACACTATCCTATTCCTAGGGATTGAGGAGGAGGAGATTCGAAGAGTATCGTATATTATAGATATTTTTGGGGAGTTATCAGGGCTCTAGATCAATATAGATAAGTCTGTGGTGGTTCCTTTTGGGCTCTCAGAGCAGGAGATGTTAAGCACGTCGGTGGCATTGGGATGCCCAACGAATGCCTTGCCGATTACATCCCAACGTTGCCTTGCTGATTACATATATGGGCTATTGTTGGTGGTGGGGAGTTCAAAATGAGGGACTGGGAAGCATTGCAAGAAAGATTGGAGGGAAGGATGGCGGGGTGGAAGGTGAGGATGTTGTCTAGGGGAGGAAAGGTGATTCAACTGAAGCATGTTCTTTCGACCATCCCGATCTTCTTTTGCTCTACGAGGTTGTTGCCTGCTGGTGTACGGTTGAGAATGGAAGCAATTACAAGGAGGTTTTTTCTGATCGGATGGGAGGCAATCCAAAGGGGACATTCACGTGGTTGATTGGGGTAGGGTGACTTCGTCGAAGAACGGTGGTTTGGATGTTCTGCAGGTGGGGAAGATGAACAAGGCATTCATGGCCAAATGGGTAGTGCGTCTCTGGGAGAACTCGGAGGACATGGTCTGCAGACTGATGAGGAAGATTTATGAGATCTCGATGTCATTGGAGATTGTCACAAGGCATCTACCATCATCTTTGTGGAAAGGCATTACACAGGTGATCCCAGAATTGGCACTTAAGTTGAGGCATGTTCTAGAAAACGGAGCAGGATTTCGTTTTTAACGGGACGATTAAATGAGAGATGGGGTTTTGGGGGAGCGATACCCTCGACTTATGCAGTTGACAGCAGATAAGGAGGAGATGGTGCAGCAAGTATGGGATATGGGATTGTGGTCTCTGGTTTTCTCCTCGAACTTGTCAGAACAAAGGGTCGAGGAATTCATGGCCTTGCACTTGGAGTTGGCACAGCAGGAGGGACCAACGAGCGGCGGGGATCATTTTGTTTGAGGAGATGGTAGATTTTTTACGAAGAAGGCATACCGTTTTTCGCGAATAAAGGGGGAAGATTCTCACCAAAAGGCGTAGGGGGTATTTGTTGGGGGCAGAAGATGTCATGTGCGATAGATATGGGAAGGCGATGGAAGAGATGAAGCATTTGTTCTTCTCATGCTCCTCCTCGGCTCAGGTTTGGTGCAGGGCGAACATACCTTGGCTTTCTGGACGGAACTGTTCACGATTTTGGAGAGATATTAGATCGGTATGCAATCATGAGCACGAGGACGTGTTTCCTTTTGTGTTGATTTGGGCAATTTAGTGTGTCAGAAATGATGTCATTTTTGGGGGGAATACTTTTATACTGAGAATGTGGTGGAACATTGTAGAGCGCAATACAATGCTTGGAAGTTGTAACATTTTGTAAACTTACATTTTACTATAATATACATATACTGTTTGAGGTGGGACCCAACTTGGGATGTCGCCCTCTTACTTTTCAAAAAAAAAAGGAACGGGATGAAACTATGGGAAAACCGACTCAAAGGGTTGATGTGTATATTAAACTCTCAATATATACAGAAGGTGAGGGACTTCTTCTATAGCTCACCATTATAACCAAGTCCCGCTAATAGACGATGTGGGACTAACATAGTTGCATGTCGCAATTGGATCCTTGAGGGATCCAATTACCCACCTATAGACGCATACTTTAACAATTCTCTTAATTACTCAACCTAATAATCAATTACAGATCGCATGTGATCTCCTTATTGAAAATCAAAATTATGACGGACTCGAATCGGAGAAAATAAACAACTAACCCTGACCCTAATTTATTTAGCTACTCTAATTGGACGGAACTAAAATGACGCCAAACACTAAGTTATATAGATATTCTAATTGGATGAAACTAAAATGCCACCAAACTCTAATTTAATAAACCCTAATTTAGTTGATCCCTAATTTTGCTCTAATTCCCAAATTATTGCGGCATTAGCTCTCTGTCACTGATAAATACAAAGACAAATAAAATTAAGCACAAAAACAATCACATCACATATAGAGGCTTGACCTACCAAGGAATTATGCCATGTGTTAATATTGGCTTACTTAAAACTGGAAGCCCCTGCTATTAAAAAATGCTTTTGGTGCAGTCCACAGTCCACACCATATACAATGTGTGCACAAAGCTCTCTAAGGTTTTTTCTTCCACTTTAGAAGAAAGGCTCACGTGAAGAAGGTATCATAACCAAAATAAATATAAAGCCTTCAAAAAACTACAAGGTTGCAAAAGTTGGTAGTTTGTACTTGGTTACAGGTCACTAACTGGAGATAAATCGCGGTCAGGCGACTAAACGAATTTAGTCGGACTTTAGATGGTTTTGTACCTTTTAATTATTTGAAATACATAAATCATTTTATATACATATATTCTTATATATTTACCCAAACTTGTAAATTTTCTAGGGTAAATTACAAAGAAGGGCATCAACTATGCGTCAATTCCCAATTAGGGGCCTCATTTTTCGCATTTAACAAAGAGAGGCATGCTCTTTTTTTGTCTTAAATATGGGCCTCCATAAGCTTATGCAACCTTATATGTCGACGTTAAATCCTGAAGTTAAAAGTTCAGGCCCCTCTTTGTTATATTTGAAAAATGAGGCCTCTAATTGGGAATCGATGCAAAGTTGAGGCCTTTTTTTAATTTACCCAATTTTCTATATTATCATAATGAATAAAAGAAACAACTAAACTTCCAATCAAACATTAAACATATTAAGTATCTTAGATTAAGTTTGCTTTTAAACAAATGGGAAAAAAATGGGAAAAAATATTGCCAGAAAAAATGACCGACTAATAGGTCTAGTGACAGACAAAACAGGTCTTTTAGTCAGTTGGCCAACTAAAGGCCGATTAACCTTAGTTGGAGTTGCTACCCCACCTAATCTCGGGTAGGAGTTTTTCCTCTTTCATGCAAAGGCCCCTCACACAGGGCCCACCATTGTCTAGTAAGATCATGTCTCCCAGGAAGCTAGTACCAAGAGCTTGCTATAATTCCCCCTTTAGATGGATGAGATCCCAACCTTTATCTTCAACCACACCAATCAGCATAAGATCTTTCTGCAAATCTCGATCCATATTTCGCCCCATAAAATTTCTGTTGGAGTGATTTCTGAGGATTAGCACATGTCGCTGCACCGCCTTGAATAAATAGTCCGATGATCCTGGTTTATCTGGAGGTTGCATACATAACAAGCAGTCAGCCCAGCGGTGTCCCCGACTGCTGCAATGGAAGCATTGTGGAAGCAACGAGCACCGAAAGCCTTAATGCCATGAAAACCACATCGAAAGCACTAAAGACTTCGCTTGAGATGACTTCCTGTTTGCCAATCTTCCTCCTCCATCACTCCCTTGTAATTGTTGGCCCTCTGATCCTTCATCTCTTCTTTGGTAGTACTACTCCATCCCCTCAGTCCTTACCGGGCTTGCCAATGCAAATGAGCCATCTCCCCTCTCCTTCCCATGGTGCGTCATCCCATCACTGGTTTAATCCTTATAATATCAAATAAATTACATGTTTTGTAAATGTTGATTACAGAATAGTAATTCTGTACTTATAAGTTGTAAAAATATGTACATAGCATGGTAATTCGGTAATGTTATTGTGTCGTAGGATAACGATAAATAAAGAATTATAAAAATTGCGCACAATATTACAATTCTGTACTGTTGTATACAAGATGCTATAATAGGAAAAAATTATTCGCATATAGGATTGTGTATACGGTGTTTTAGATATCATTAATGCCATTGTCGTAGTAATTAATAATTTTAATGTAATCAATTCAAATATAGAAAGAATGCACTCATTGTGAAGAGGTGCCAGTCTTATCCGGGTTTCCTGTAATTGACCCTTTATTTATTTTTGAGTTTTTGATTAATTAAATTAGTTGGTTGCTTATTATTATTTATTGAGATTGGTTGTATCTCAATCTTTTTCGTAAATTAAATCAGTCAGACTCAATTAGGAGTCAAATTAGGAGCTTATTTGTTTGAAGCTGACTCTTTTTCTAATTTTGTAATACCAACCCACCTATATAAAAGGAATGGTAGTCTATTGTAGTTCAGATTATGATATGAATTAAAATTTGAGTTTTAGTTTAGAGACTGTCTCCACCTATCCCCTTCCCTAAATTTCTAAGGTTTCTCCTCTCATCATGTTCCTCCCTCAACCCGCAAGGCGCATCGCGATCTTCTTCTCTTCTCTCCCTCTTCTTTGATTTTCCCCATTGCATCATGTCCCCATTGTAACCACCTCAACTCGAGCATTCATAGTTGCAGCAGTTTTTGTTGGTTCAAGAATTCAATGAGCATCACGACTACCTGCCGCCACCGCCCAAAACCTAAATAATTGTGTTGACACCTTCTCTCATTTGTTGTTGTCATCAACATGGATAGGAAACCAAGCAAGGGAATCATCTTCGCTTTTCATTCTATAAAAAAAGGCATCTGTCATTGCATGATTGATTAACTTTCCTCTTTCAATTGCAACTATAAGTATTTAATTGAGAAGTAAAAAAGGAAACCTTGTGGATTGGTGTTTCACATAACAACAATTGAGAATAAAAATGTTTTCAACTATGAAGGTTGGATTTGAGTGTTCATCATTTTCGTAATGGGTATTGTGCTCATTGAAAAATTCCTATATATACAAGGGAAACTTCAAATGAGACAGGGTCTTTCCTGAGTTAAAAAAAAAGCCAAATCATATGTGAAAGGCACCCTATATACATGTGTGTATTCACTTATTTATTATATTTATATATATAGTTTCTACGTCTGAGCAGGGGGTTCATTAGGATTATAACTATGAAGGTTGGATTTGAGTGTTCATCATTTTCGTAATGGGTATTGTGCTCATTGAAAAATTCCTATATATACAAGGGAAACTTCAAATGAGACAGGGTCTTTCCTGAGTTAAAAAAAAGCCAAATCATATGTGAAAGGCACCCTATATACATGTGTGTATTCACTTATTTATAATATTTATATATATAGTATCTACTTCTGAGCAGGGGGTTCATTAGGATTATAACAAGGACCCCTCCTTTTATTAGTGTTTACAATCATTTTGAGCAAAATATTTAGTAGTAACAACTAGTACATGATGTTCTTATTATAAATAATCACTTTTACAAAAAGTAAATCTTAATTAATACAAAATTGGCATATCTTAATTTTCCTTCCAAATATTTTTCTGAGTTAAACAAATTATCATTTCATGCTAATTTATATTATTTTTGTAAAATGATTAATTATAGTAAGAATATGATATAACAATTGTAAAATAATAAATAATTATTTCAACAACACTTGAAAAAAAAAGGTGCTCATTATTATCCTAATGGGCCTTGTGCACATTTGGAATGGCCTCGTCTCTAGAGAAAGCAAGAGAAGCAGGCACGCACCCGCATACACATAGCATGTGCATACATATATAGATAGACACACATTAAAACTAGATTTGATTTTCTATTGTGAGTAGGTCTATGAAAGGTCCTCCCACACGGCCTTATTCTCGTGTATGGGAGATTCACAAAAATCACCTCCTCCACACTGTTGGTGACAGTTCATGGCATGATGGTTATCCTGCTCCCATGCATCAAAGCCTTGATCAATCCTTGAGAAGTTCCTTCATGAAGACATGGGAACTTCTTCTAATCATCAAGATAGCTTGAAGGCACTTGACCATAAACATGCTTTTCAACGCCCTTCAATTTGATCAAGGTGCCCTGTAAAATAAGAGAAAGGAGGCGTGCAACTTCATCACTGGAACAGTAGCTGTCAAGGTTTCCCAATCGACCATAATGAAATGAACAAAGGTGGCCTGTTGAGAGACACTAAGAGGAATGTAATTGGATCCTGATCAACAAAAGGCCTAAAGGAAGAGGATTGTCAATGCAATGATCGAATATGGAGCTGCAAAAATGGGTTCTCTGAAGATTGTGACTGTGCATATAAAAAATTGAATTAAGGCCTCCTCTGGATGGTTGTGATTAAATCCAAATCTGGATCTCTGGTGAGGAGAAGACCAAAAGGGGTGGGGCATACCTATTAAAGGTTCTTAAGAACACGATGAAAGAGGTCATTGATGTCATTAGAGCTGCCGCTAGTGCCCTGAAAATCAAAAGGGTAGGCATACCTATTAAAGGTTCTAAAGAACATGATGAAAGAGGTCCTTGATGCCGTTAGAGCTGTCACTAGTGCAGTAAAAACGGTGGAGCATCGATGCTAGTGCTGGAGACTGTTAACACCTACAATATCAGTGCTGAAAAAGTCTTGATGTCAAGGCCTAATGATTCCAGCTCCAACCCTCGTAGGAGAAGGTGCTACCAGTAAGCATGGCATGCATCGTTATCGAGACTACAAGGTGGTTAGAAGCTAAAGCGACCCACATCAAAACTGCTAGAGACTATGTAAAGGAGGTCTGCAGGTAATTCACATTGGTAGGAACCCGGGCTAGGAAGAGACGTCCAGAGAAGATAGCAGAGAATTCTGTGGGACATCGGAATGACCATCTTGACTATACGCGTTTGAAACCATGCTAAAGAAGGTATGAATTGCTGTATTGCACAGAACTGTAGGGAACTCTTTTATAGAGATAAGAGACTCCTACAAGGGAAATGAAAATTATCTAAAAATGCAGAGAAGAGAAGAATGTGCAAAAGAATCTATTTATAACCTATTAGAAGTTTGAAACAATTGACTTCAGATGAAAACATCTTCTGTTATAACTTATAGCCAGTCCCTTCAATCAGGCTTCTCATAAAGGTCTCTAGAAAGTTTATGGTCATGGATCGGAAAGAATATCCTGGGTCTTTTAATTATGTATTTAACTCTGAACAAAAATCGGAGCAGCAAGATCAACTTTATAGTGAATTATGTTCATGGCTTTCCATGATATCAGACATGGAGTCTCAGAAGAAAAAACTGCTTAGTCACATTTGTGTGAATCATATTTTATGAATAAAACCAGAGTAAACGGGTTTTTTGTTAAATTAAATTGATGGCTTTGAATAAGACCAGATATAGATATTCAAAAGGAAGCACTTGCTTGGTCATAATGGTACAGAATGAGTCATATTATAAGACCAAGGAATTACTGATGACTTCGTACTTCATTACAAAAAGTTCCAATTGGGCTTCTATCACGTTTCAATTTGTATAAATTAAATGGTGTGCACTTTACAGACAACTGCAATCTTGTCATGTTTTTTAAGAAACCAGCTTGGCTGATTAGTTCTTTAAGGCATGTCGCGTGTTTTGTACAGCCTAAGAAAGTAGCATCAGACTAATAATGTCATTGATGTTAGAGAATGCCAAACAGGGAACTTACCATGCAAAGAAGAAAATTTTGCTCTTCTGACAGTTCTCTTGGGTGACGAAGTCGAAGTCATAAACAGCATATCGGCAGTCATTTTCTGGCAATGAAGCTATGAAATCATCATAGCTCTCAGTGGCAGCACCCATTTTCTCTACCACTACCTCTTTGCGCTTCTCATCAATCTTGAAGATCACATAGCGATGCTGTTTCTTTCTTTGGAGCTCCAAATAAGTGTGCTTGCACTGATCTGCAACACCCATCCCAGAGGAAGCATTTGCCTAGAGAGCATAGCATATAAAACAATTAAAAGAGGGGATGCCTGCAAGCATCGTGTTCAAAGGCTAGAGTGTGAACAGAACACTGCTCTTATCTATCATAGGACATTCATATACCAGTTTTCTATAGTAAACTAGCAAATGACCTACATTTCATAGGGGAAGATTAAAAAATCATATAATTTTGGGAAACACTAACAAAACTATTAATATTAATTTATTTATTTTAATTTAAATATTTTAAGTCAGCCATGGCCAGTCCCAAGCTCGGGTAAATGAGGAAAGTTGCGTTAGATAGCCGACAGCCAGCGTAAAACAGTCAGAGACAACTTCCTAAATAGTACTTTTTTTCTCTAAAAAAATACTATTTAAGAAGTTGCCTCATGACAGTCGGATCTTTTCAACATGGATTTAAGCAAACATACAGATTTCGTTGGGGTGTTCCCTACTTGAGACGTGTTGCATCGCCCGAATGCAAATGGATTTAGTTCAAAATTTGCAAGGGTTCTCACATGAGGAACGCATGCGGTTAATTAAGCTAGTTCCGCTGCATCACCGCCTGGATGCAGTCCAAAATTTACAAGGATTCTCGCATAATGGACGCATGCGAGTACAGAAGTTAGTCCAAAAACGATTACAACGGAAGTTGCGGATTGGTAGTTGGAATATTGGCACTTTAACTGGAAAGTTGATGGAGATAGCGGATACGATGGAAAGAAGGAAGATTCATATACTATGTCTTCAAGAGACTAAATGGGTTGGAGAGAAAGCAAGGGAAATTGAGAAGACAGGCTTTAAACTTTGGTATTCAGGTAAAGATAAGGGTGGAAACGGTGTTGGAGTGGTTGTTCATAAGGATTTGAAGGATTGTGTGGTTGAGGTGAAAAGATTCGTGGATCGAATTATTTTGCTAAAATTGATACTTGAAGAAGAAATTCTGAATATCATCTCAGTTTATGCACCGCAAATTGGTTTAGATGAAAGGACTAAACAAGCTTTTTGGGAGGATTTGGATAAGAGTCTACAAGGAATCCCATAAAGAGAGATGATTTGCATCGGTGGAGATCTTAATGGACATGTGGGAAAAGATGCTTCGGGGCATGCTAGTGTTCATGGAGGACATGATTTTGGTGATAGAAATGAAGAGGGAAAAGCCATCCTGGATTTTGCAACGCCATATGATCTTTTCATAGTAAACACTCTCTTCAAGAAGAGGGAGGAACATTTAATTACTTATAAGAGTGGGCCAACTAGAACAGAGATAGATTACTTTGCGTTGAGGAGAAGAGATAGGTTGTGTTGTAAAGACTGCAAAGTAATCCCAGAAGAGAGTTTGACAACCCAACATTGTTTGTTAATCTTTGATGTACAAATGAAAGGGTTGGTAAAGAAAAGGAGGGTTTCTAAGATAACTAGAACTAGATGGTGGAATCTTCCACTGAAGCAAGCGAGCTTCAGGGAGAAGGTTTTAGAAGACTTATCTTGGGATTGTAGCGGTAGTGCAAACGAGATGTGGGAGGCAGTAGCATATTATATCCAAAAGGTAGCCAAAGAGATGCTAGGAGAGTCAAAGGGAGGAGCTCCATGTCAAAAAGAGGCTTGGTGGTGGAGTGAAGGGGTGCAAGAGAAGCTAAAAATAAAAAGACCTTGCTTTAAAGCTATGTCTAAGGATAGAATAGAGGAAACTGACACAAACTACAAAATAGCGAAGAAGGAAGCAAAGAAGGCCGTAAGCGAAGCTAAGTCAAAAGCTTATGAAGTTTTGTATAAAAATCTCGACTCTAAGAAGGGACAGAAGGATATATTCAGGTTGGCCAAAGCAAGAGAAAGAAAAACCAAAGACCTTTCTCAAGTGAGATGCATTAAGGACGAGGAAGGTCATGTGCTTGTTACTCAGAAGGATATAAAGACAAGATGGGAGCAGTACTTCCATAAACTTTTCATTGGGGAAGGAAATAGAGATATCACTTTGGGCGATCTAGCTTGTAGTGAAAGTTACTTGAATCGTGCATGCTATAGACGGATACAAAGAAAGGAAGTAGAGGAGGTTTCGAAGGTTATGAGACGTGGAAAAGGTGTAGGACCGGACGACATCCCTGTATAAGTATGGAGAGTTTTAGGTGAGCGTGGTTTGACTTGGCTTACGAATCTATTCAATGTTATTTGGCAAAGCAAGAAAATGCCTGAAGATTGGAGGAGGAGTATCGTGGTGCCTCTTTATAAGAATAAAGGAGACATTCAAAACTGTTCAAATTATAGAGGTATCAAGTTGATATCACACTATGAAAATTTGGGAACGTGTGGTCGAAAGAAGGTTGAGGCAAATTTCCAATGTAAAAGAAAACCAATTCGGATTCATGCCAGGTCGCTCAACGACTGAAGCCATCCATTTGCTAAGGAGAACAATGGAGATTTATAGAGCTAGAAGGAAGAACCTCCACATGATCTTTATTGATTTGGAGAAGGCTTATGATTTTGTCCCACGAGAGATATTGTGGAGAGTGTTGGAGAAGAGACAAGTACTTGTCCTATATATTAACCTCATAAAGGACATGTATGATAGGGCTTTATCTTGTATAAGGACCCCGTCTAGGAAGACTGGATATTTTGACATCAACATTGGTTTACATCAAGGTTCTGCTTTGAGTCCATTTCTTTTTACTTTGATTATGGACGAGTTGATCAGTCACATTCAGGATGAGTTACCTTGGTGTATGTTATTTGTTGATGATATTGTGTTAATTGACGAGACTAGAAATGAAGTAAATGAGAAGCTTGAGGCCTGGAGACATGAGTTGGAGACTAAAGGATTTCGTATAAATAGGGCTAAGACGGAATATATGGAGTGCACCTTTGATGGAAGCAATGGCGAAGGAATCGAGGTGAAGATTGGTGACGATAACATTCAGAAGAGAGATTCCTTTAGATATCTGGGATCTATTCTGCAGCATGATGGGGAAATTGATGGAGATGTTACTAATAGAATAAATGTAAGCTGGCTAAAGTGGAGAGGAGCCTCTACTGTTCTCTGTGATAAGAAAAATCCTTTAAAGATTAAAGGAAAGTTTTATAAAGCAGCCGTGAGACCTGATATGCTTTATGGATCTGAATGTTGGCCTGAGAACCATAGACATGTGCAGAGCATGAATGTAGCAGAAATGAAAATGCTAAGGTGGATGTGTGGACACACATGCAAAGATCGGATTCGAAATGATGCAATCAGAAAGAAAGTTGGTGTAGCTCCGATCGAGGATAAGATGCGAGAAAACCGCTTAAGATGGTTTGGACATTTGCAAAGAAGATCAGTTGATGCACCAGTTAGGAGATGCGAGTGTTGGGATGTTGAGCAGGCTAA
Organism: Ottelia alismoides; assembly: GCA_037367405.1. Taxonomy (NCBI): domain Eukaryota; kingdom Viridiplantae; phylum Streptophyta; class Magnoliopsida; order Alismatales; family Hydrocharitaceae; genus Ottelia; species Ottelia alismoides. Next base: position 746,939 of record JAZKJV010007397.1, read on the forward strand.
GAGAGGGCGAGGACAGCCCAAGAAGTGTTGGAAAGAGACCATAAGGAGGGATCTTATTTTTGTGGATATAAGCCCGGGATTGGTCCAAGATAGATCTGAATAGAGGTGAAGAATCCATGTAGCCGACCCTACTTAATTGTGGGAGAAGGCTTTGTTGTTGTTGTTGTGATTAAGGTAAATAAATATATGAAAATAAATTTGATGAAGTATAGATGCACGTTTATTATTGTGACGCATGGGAGAAGGAATCGAGGGGAAGATTTGCACGGTAGCATTCAGAAGAAAGATTCCTTCAAATACTTGGGATATATTTTGCAACATGATGGGAAAATTAATGAATATATTACTCATATAATAAACGCATGTTGGCTAAAGTGGAGAGAAACCTCTGTTGTTCTATGTGATATGAAAAATCCTATGAAAATAAAAGAAAAGTTTTCCAATGCAATTGTGAGACCTGCTATGCTCTATGAATTAAAATGTTGGCATGTGAACTATAGACATGTAGGGAATGACAACAGCATAAAAAATGCTTAGGCGGGTCTGTGATCATACAGATAAAGATCGGATTCAGAATAAAGTGATCAGAAAAAAAGTTAGTGTAGCTCATGTTAAGCTATTAGTCTGTAGCTACTTTTACTATGTTGAGGAGTTAACAAGAGAGTTGGTTCTCTCTCCTTGCTTTCAGGAATAGCTACTCTGCACTTATCATCCCAAACTTGTATTTATATCTCATTTTTCTAATGCAACGGCAGCAAGCACATTTTCTACCTTTCCTATTCTTCTTAAATGGAGCCCTCATGAGAAGTCATCCACCCTCTAAGTGTGATCCATCTTTCTAGTTCTCTATGCCCTTATTTCAATCTCCAGCCATCAACCCAACCAGAACGACACCCTATCCCAACCCTCGACACCTTCCTCACAGTCCAGCGCCACCATGTCTACACCACCGTTGCCCTACGTTCCTCTATCGCCCTTTTGTCTACAGTCGCCGCCCCTCCACCGGACTCAATGGCACCTCCACCCCTTCAGCGTCGTGCCATCTAGTGATCTCTCCCTCTTCCTCCCAACCTTAATCGCCAACCAACACCACCTATGTCTTGTATCAGCCCCAACCCCCAAATTCTCTCCCGATACACCTTAACACTTCACCCTTTCAGGAATGCTCACCTTTCCAATCTCTTCGTCGATTACAACAATGATGAACTCATCGTTGCAAACCACCATCATTCATTACTTCCTAACGATAAAGCTCACTAGCACATTCCTCTTCTTCACTCCTATGGCCTCATGGGATTCTCAGAAGGCTCCAATCAAAAACCTGCACATTCGACTACCTTAGCATCCAACTCCTCCACAAGTGATGCAATGTCCTTACCCACTGATTGCGTATCGATTGCAGCTCAAGTAGAATGGGTCATGAAAGACTAGACCCTGCTCAGCTGGCTTCTTGCATCTCTGTCTGAGGAAGTCCTCCCCGATCGTCGGTCTCACAACATCACATGATGTCTGGAAAGCACTAGAACGGATCCAACTCCAGAACCTTCGTAAAGGTGATAGCTATGTCACTACTTCTCTACAAAAGGCCAAACTCATTGCCGATCAACTTGTTGCCTCGAGCCAACCCCTATCCATGGCCAAATTCAAAGCCGTGGTCTTTAACAACTAATCTCCCGACTTTGGTGACATTATCGTTGCACTATCTGCTCGAGAAACACATGTTTCATACCAAGAACTCCTGAGCATCCTTCATGCTCACAAAATTCGACTTCAATTTTCAGCAACAACCAATGACGCCTTCGATTTCATATGATCTGCCACATTCAGCCAATGTTGTCACATATTCATGCAACAGTGGATGTAGTGGCCAAGGATGCAATCAAGGGCACGAACGAAGACGTCGGTCTCCATGTCCCGTCTATGGATCTTGGGGACACGGTCCTTATAGTTGTTGTTAGGAGAAAACAAACTTCATATCATAGACGAGTCCCTAGGGCTCTCTTATATAGGAGAAACGTCATGGGTTAAATAAAAATAAGTACATAAAGAAAATATAAATAAGAAAAACATAACTGGAGATATAATTATCTCAACACTCCCCCTCAAGTTGGAGCATATATATCAATCAAGCTCAGCTTGGTGCAACACCTCTGAAATGGACCTTTAGCGAGTGCCTTGGTGAAGATATCTGCAGTCTAATCTCCAGTAGAAACATGTGATGTAGATATGAGACCTTTCTGAATCATGTCTCTAGTGTAATGACAATCTACCTCTATGTGTTTGGTCCGTTCATGAAATGCATGACTGTTGGCAATAAATAGAGCCGCTTGATTATCACATAAAAGCTATATGGGAAGAGAAACCTCAACAGTAAGATCAGTTAACACAGATCTTACCCACATCATCTCTGTACTTCCCTGTGCCATGGCTCTGTACTCAGATTCTGCACTAGATGTGTCCACCAATGTCTCCTTCTTGCTTCTCCATGAAACAAGAGAGCTGCCAACAAAAACTGCAAAACCAGGAGTAGACTTCCTATTTCTGGGACACCCTGCATGGTCTGCATCTGCACAAGTTGTCACCTCAAGTAGGGTTGAGCATTGGGTCGGGCCAACCTGACCCGACCCAAAATCCGGCCCGCTTAGCCCGACCCGAACCCGAGCCCGAACTTGAAATGGGCCTGGCTCGGGCCTTTTTTTAGGCCCAATTGCAATTTCGGGCCGGGCTCGGGCCCTATAGGGCCCAAACCCGTAAAGCCCGATAGCCCAAACCCTATATATATAGTAATATTGGTAGCATGCAACACTAACAAAGATAAATTATATACCATTTAAAATTATGAAATATACATGTCTCATATTGCATTTATTTGTTACCTTTGTATTGATATCATCTGCTAAGACTAGAAGGTTATTGTTGCTTATCTTTACCACAAGGTTCTAATCAAGAAGAACATTCGTCGTCTTAATGTTATTTCCAAACAATCCGGGAACTATTCCAATATGCATTCGCTATGAAACTGGATGTTGTGCTTCATTAACATAGGTTTTACAAACTCATATCAAATACATATATTGCTATTTCAGATGCAAAATATGCATCTATTTTTAAATGCATTTGAGGTAAATGTTGGGGCATCTAAATGGGCCGGCCCAACCCGAGCCCGACCCAATAATCTTCGGGTCGGGTTCGGGCTTGGGCCTATATTTTTAAAAATAAACGGGCCTTGGGCCAGGCCCGTTAGCCCATATACCAAAATGGGTTTGGGCCGGGCCAAGGCAAACCCGGCCCGAACCCGGCCCATGCTCAACCCTAACCTCAAGGGATGTACCCCTGTTAAATATGAGACCGGAACTCGGTGAAGTCTTCAAATATATCAAGATCATATATATCGCATCCATATGCACCTTCCTGGGTTGCTCCATGAATTGGCTAACTTTGCTCACTGCAACAGATATATCTGGTCTGGTAATAGTGGCATATAGGAGAGCTTGCCAACAAGCTCTCTATATCTCCTCTTGTCTACCTCCTCAGTATCATCATCATATAACCTCATACTCGGATCCGTAGGGATAGTAGTAGGCTTGCACCCTGTCAGTCATGTCTCAGAAAGAAGATCCATCACAAATTTCCTCTAGGTCATCACAAGACCACGTTGGTTCCTAGCAAACTCTAACCTAAGGAAGTATCAAAGTGTGCCAAGGTCCTTAGTCACAAACTGCTGGCTTAGGAACTCCTTGGCAGCCAGAATGTCCTGCTCATCATCCCCTATGACAATGATATCCTCAACATAGACAAGAATTAGCAACAGTACCTCTCTGTGTCCCTTGAATATACAATGAGTGATCCGTTGTAGACCTCACGAAAGCATGCTGCTCTATCAACTCCGATAGCTTCTGGTATCAAGCTCTCGGACTCTGTTTCAGGCCATAAATTACCTTATGAAGCCTGCACACCTTCTATGACTCCCCCTCAATAGCAAACACTGGTGGTTGTTGCATATACACCTCCTCCTGTAGATCACCATATAAAAATGTGTTCTTTACATCAAGCTGGTAAAGAGGCCAGTCTCGTGAAACGGAAACTGATAAAAGAATGTGAAGTGTCGAGTGTCTGGCCACCGGTGAGAATGTATCCTGATAGTCCACTCCATAGGTTTGGGTGAACCCATGTGCCACAAGCTTGGACTTGTAGCGATCCATACTGCCATCTGCACTTTGCTTTACTGTAAATATCCTCTTGAAGCCCACAACAGATGCTCTTGGAGGAGCAGAAACAATGCTTCGTGTGCCACGTGAATGTAAAGATGTCATCTCTTCCTCCATTGCAAGACGCCACCTACTGTCCTGTATGGCCTCGTGATATGTTCGTGGGATAGAAACAGCAGAGAATCCCACAACAAACTTCTTGTATTCCTCTGAAAGATGGTCCAATGAAACATGCACAGCAAGAGGATAAGTTGTACATTGACGACGAGGCTTTCGCAAAGCTATAGGAATGTCCAGGTCATCATCCTATATGTTCTTTGATATCAACTCATCTTGTGTACCATTCAAGACACCAGTGCCATCAGATGAAACAATGTGCTCATTACATACCTGAGACGTGCTGGATGATGTGGAGGACGCATGAGTAGAGGGGCGAGTAGAAGGCTTACGCGTGTAAACCTGTGGTAGGAACTGTGTTGGAGGTAAGGGAGGCAGAGATGGTAGAGGTGGTGGAGGTGGTTGTGGTGGCGAAGGTGGTGAAGACTGAGACTCAACATTAGGTGCATAAGGTGGACAAGATTGAGGTGAAGGAACAACCACATCCTCACCAGAAGAAGCATGAGATAACCTACCACCTATAGGAGAAAAGTACATAATAAACTCAAAGAATGTGACATCAGCACTCACATAATATTTTTTTCCTCCTGGATCAAAACATCGATCCACTTTTTGGGTACGAGAATAACCAACAAAAAACATTAGACAGCTCTAGGTGAGAGCTTGTCACGGCCAAGGGTGAAAATGTGGACAAATGCCATAGATCCAAAAACTCTAGGTGTCAAAGAGAATAGATCCTTCTTGGGAAACGCAATCGAGAAAGGAACCTTTTCTCCGAGCATAGTGGACGGCATGCGGTTCACCAAGTAGCACGCAGTGAGAACTGCATCTCCCCAGAACGAGTGTGGAGCACGACTCTGAATCAGAAGGGTCCTTGTGACATCAAGAAGGAGACGGTGTTTACGTTCAACAACACCATTCTGCTGAGAAGTATAGGCACACGAGGTCTGATGAACAATACCTAGATATATGAGAAATTCTGGTAACTGTAATGTGGAAAACTCCAAGGAATTATCCGTATGAATAAATTTTACATTAGCAGAGAAGATATTTTTGACCTCAAGAAGAAAAGATTTGATGATAAGACCTGACTTTTGTTTTAGCAACAAAACCCAAGAAGGTCTAGAATAATCATCTACAGCAACCATATAAAAATGATGTCCCTGATGATTAGGAACACGACTAGGACCCCAAATGTCAAAATGAAACAACGTAAAAGGCTAACAACTGCAATGACCCTGACGACTCGGAAAGGAAGACCAATGATGCTTTCCAAGCTAACAGGCTTCGCAATCCAAGGTGGTGCGAGTAGATATCTGTAGTAGAACATGACACAGCTTCTTAACAGGGAGATGTCCAAAACGTAGATGCCACATGAAAGGGGAAAGATATCCTGAAGGAATAGTAGTGACTCCAGCATTAGGTGGTATGGCAAGCTTGTACAATCCTCTCTGCTCACGGCCACATCCAATCACCTTGTCCAATGACCTGAAACACAAGAGAAGAGGGATCAAATATGGCACGACAGTGTAAATCCTTTGTAATTTGACTAATTGACAAAAGATTCATTTGAAAGTTAGGAGCATATAAAACGTTATGCAGATGCATAGACGGAGTCAGAACAATCTCCCCTTGACCAATAATGGGAAGACGTACGCCATTAGCAATCACAACGGATCTACCAGACGGGATAGACTTGTAAGAGCTAAAATGTGCTCGATCTCCACACATATGGTGTGATGCGCCCGAATCCATAATCCGGTCAGTCAAATCTATACTGTTACAACTAGTTAGGACATAAGTAATATCTGATGAGCTAGACGAAGCTCTGACAATAGTTGCAGCATCTGAAGAACTTGCAGCAGGAACAGTGGGAGTAACCATCATCTCATGAAGTCTAGGAACAATATCATCCAAACATACATCCTGTGTAGGAGCAAAAGTAGGCTTAGTCTGCTCACACCAACCCTAGCAGACGTAGGATATCCATGCTTCTGAATGCATGTCTCCTCAGAATGCCCAGGACGATGACAATGAGAACATGGGCCACATTGACGTCTTCCTCCTCGACCCCGAGTCCACGTCCTCAAAACTGGGAAGTCCCCCCTCTTCCTCGAGACACTACCATAGCTGTGGGAGGCTGGGCTACAGTAGTAGATGGAGTAGTAATCATGCCCAGTCGCTTGTACACCTCTTCCATTGGGGGTATCGTCTCTCCAGTCAGGAGTTGAGTACGTGTTGCATCATACTCAGAGTCAAGAGACGAAAGGAACACTCCTGTCATAGTGGCATTTCGATATTGTTGTTGTTGCTCAGTACTGGTAGTAAAAGGCATGAAGTTATGCAATCGCTCAAACATGCCTCGAAGATGAGAGAAGTGTTGATGGAGTGGTCGACCATTCTATTTGGTCGAGAAAATGTCAAACTGTAACTGAAGAATATTGCTCTCATTCTTTTCCTGTCCATATGTGGCCGCTAAGATGTCCCACATAGCCTTTGCGGTGGGTTGGTTGACTATATCATTGGCAATCTCCGTGGTGAGCGTCCTACAGAGCCAAATGCGAGCATATGCATCATCTTGCTTCCACGAAGCATTAGCCCCAGTTTCGTCCGCTAGTTCTGTTTCCATCATAATGTGCTCCTTGTTATGGCACTGCATAAGAGTACGAAACTGCATGGACCATAATTCATAGTTGGTTCTATCCATCTTAACAATAGGAGCCAGACCTTTAAAGGCACCGGAAGAAGAAAAGACGTCACTTTTATTATCTGATATCGCACCAATAATGAGAACCATGGATAACTGAGGAGTAGATCAATCGTTTACACAAGCATAAAGAGGAATGGTTGTATTTGTAGACTCATACAACCATCCTCATTGATTCGTGGTGGGGTCTAGTTCTGTAAGATGTGGTTTATATGAGCGAAATCACAATGTCTGATCAAAATCAGACCACCAGGGTGCAGAATAAAGGCGCACGAACTGCTCCTAGGTCACCGGAGTACAGCTGCGACACGCAGGGGGAAGACCAGGGTCCCCTACGCAACGCTGGCAGGTGGTCGGAGGGCTTCCCGACGGCGCAAGGCCCCTAGGCAAGCAGAACTCCAACGTAGCTTGGGCTGGCGGCGCTCCTAGACGAGTAGAGAGCTTCCTTACGATGCGCGACGGTACAGGGAAGATGTATCGGCAGTGGGCAGAGGGGCTGGGAGCTCCTGGCGACGATGCAAGAGGCGCTGGGAGCTATGGGCGGTGGCATAAGAGGCATCGGGAGCTCCTGGTGATAGTGGGGGGGGCTTGGCGTGTAGGGTTGGGGTTTAGGGTGGGATACGGGAACCCTGATCTAGGACCGTTGCTCCAATACCATGTTGGGAGAAAACAAGCTTCATATCACAGACGAGATCCTATGGGTCTCTTATATAGGAGAAAAGCCATGGGTTAATTACAGAGAAGTACATAAAGAAAATATAAATAAGAAAAACATAACTGGAGATATAATACAGTTGTCGCTTCCGAAATCGAGGACGATATCAATATCCACCTCCACAAATACATATGTCATATGCTGACACTACCACACCTGGTGATTGGTATGTAGATTTTGGTGTGACTCATAACATTATGTGTGACATCAGCAAGCTATCTATCTCCTAGCCCTATCAAGGTCCAAAACATGTAAAAGTCGGTAATGGTCAAGGTATGCAGATATCTCACACTGGCCAAAGCATACTTTGTTTTCCAACACATCGTTTCACCTTAACAATATTCTATGTACTCCCGTGCTAATAAATCCTTACTATCTTGTTAGCGTCTTTGTCGTAACAACCAATGTTCAATTGAATTCATTAACTCTATTGTAATCAGGGATTGTTGTACCTTCCGACCACTACTTTGAGGTAGCAATAACAAGGGTTGTACAAGCTTCACAAAGTCTCCACAACCTTCTCACTTTTTCCAGCAGCTTTCGTCACCGTCAGTCAGTCCAACACTTTATGGCACCGGCATCTCGGACATGCTCAGCCATCTAGCATTAATAAGGCTCTTTGCTCATCTATCATTGCCCTTAGAGGAATAACTTACGTGATGCATGTTACTTGGGCAATAGCTCCAAACTGCATCTGCCTAAAACTCAGTCACTCCACTAAACCATTAGAACTTTTATTTAGTGATGTTTTGGATCCTGCTCCCTTAACTTTGACATCTAGTCATAAATATTTTATCATTTTTCTAGATGATTACTCAAGTTTTGTGGTTATTTCCACTCTTTCAAAAATCAGATGATTGCAAAATATTTATACAAATTCCAAGCTTTGGTAGAGCGACAATTCTCAACAAAAATCAAAAGCTTTCAATGCGATGGGGGAGGCGAGTATCTTGCCCTACGAAATCACTTTACGAACATCAGAATCCATCATAGAGTCTCTTGTCCTCACACCCACGAATAAAATGGGATCGTTGAACGTAAAATTCATCATATTGTCGACGTAGGCCTCACTCTACTTGCTCAGTTACTAAGAGCTTCTAAGAATATTCCTTCAACACTGCGATATTATTTATCAACCGCCTTTCGACAAAAGTACTTCATGAAAAATATTTGCACGAAGTCTTGTTTAAAACACCACTAAATTACAATTTCTACTGTGTTTTTAATTGTGATGTTTAACACCTTCTCCAACCATACAATAAACGTAACTTTTCCTTCCGATCAACAAAGTGTGTCTTTATTGGCTACACAGCCAACTATATGGGATATATATACTATAACATGATCACTAAGTGCAGGTACATCTCTCGGCATGCAAGATTCTTGGAATCGATCTTCCCATTTAAAGAAAGCTTTTGGAACCGCATCCATCGCCTCCTCAGCCACGGATGCAACTCACCCTACACAATTCTAAGGTGCTTTAACTACTTCGCCAGATGAAGCCAGTCAGAAGCATGTAAGCACACCATCTCTACCAACACCACAAGAACTAGCTATTCTGGTGCATATTGAACCTCCTCGAATGCTACGCTCCCGGCAACATGTTGACTATTTCTCGTTAGCTAGCCTATCAAAGAAATCTAAGCATCCACTTGCACTCGCATTGGTGACTTTGGCCATTTCCACAACAGAGCCAACATGCTTTTCAGAAGAAAACAATGATCCACATTAGCACATAGCTAAGGCTGACGAATACAATGCTTTTTTAGCAAGCGGAACCTGGAAACTTGTTCCAAGACACTCTGCTATGAATGTTGTTGGATGTAAATGGTTTTTTCGCATTAAATACAATTCCAACAGTGCCAGTGACTGATACAAAGCTTGTCTTGTCACCAAAGGATGTCAGTCTAGTAGCCAAACCAACCACAATTCGTGCATCTCTCTCTATAGACATCAGAAGAGGTTGGGAGATCAATCAACTAGATGTCAGCAATGCCTTTCGCCATGGTTCTCTAAAAGAGATTGTTTACATGAAACAACCTGATGGATTTGTACACCTACAACTACAACACTCAAACCATGTATGTCATCTCCAAAAGTCACTCTATGAACTAAAACAAGTACCACGTGCCTGGTTTAATCGGCTCCCATGATTTCATGATATGTATGGGTTTCCAGGCATCCAAGACAGATACCTCCTTATTTATCCTTTCAAGTCAAGCCACACTTTCTGTACGTCATTTTCTATGTGGATGACATCATTATAACTGCCAACACCACCAACACCAACAACATCGTCTCTCATCATTAAACTTGTAAATAAATTCAAGTTGCGCAACCTTGGTTCTTTTCACTACTTTCTTGGAATAGAGGTACATAAGCATCACACCGGTCTCCTTTTCCAATAGAAGTACATTGTTGATCTTCTTAAAAGAATGAATATGTATGATTGCCAGCCAGTACAAACACCAACGGCTACTACAACAGACCTTAAAACTGATGTAAAACCATTTGTTGATCCTACTCTCTACCATCAGGTCGTTGGTTCTCTACAATACCTCTAGATGACAAGACCTGATATCTCCCTCATTATCAACAAAGCATGCCCATTCATGAGCAATCCCTCAACTCAACACTTGGATTATGTTAAAAGAATTCTTCGCTACTTAAAGATAACTATTATTCACAGTTTGTTAACTGATCTGTCTTTTCCATCAATGCATTTTCTGATGCAGATTGGGAAGGGTCAACATACGACCGTGAGTCATCTGGTGGATAACTAGTATTTACAGGCTCGAATATTATAACATGGTCTGCTAAAAAGTAACTATTTCATGATCCTCCATTGGATCAGAGTACAAGGCACTTACCGATGCAACTGTAAAAATCATCTAGCTACAGTCTGTGCTTCAAATACTTCATGTTTGTACATCCACAGTCCCTACTTTATGGTGTGACAATATTGGTGCAACCTACTTGTCTGGAAATCTAGTTTCCATGCTCGAACAAAACATATTGAAATTGACTTCCACTTTGTATGTGATCGTGTGGCCAAAAAGGAGCTTCAGATCAAGTTCATCTCCACGAAATACCAGACAAATATCCTAACTAAACCATTCCCTCGCACGTCATTTCAGAAAATCCCATCACAAATGTGTCTAATTCAATCTATTGTCACCTAGTTCCTTGGATTGTCCGGGGGGTAAGCTATTAGTATGTAATTACTTTACTATGCTAAGGAGTCGAAAAGAGAGTCGGTTCTCTCTCCTTTCTTGTAGGGATAACTACTCTAAACTTAGCATCCCAAACTTGTATTTATACCTCAGTTTTCTATGCTACAGCAGCAAGCACATTTTCTACATTTCGCATTCTTCTGATAGAGGATAAGATGAGAGAAAACCGCTTAAGATGGTTTGCCATTTGCAATGGAGGTCGGCTGATGAACTAGTTAGGAGATGCGAGTTTTTGGATGTTGAGTCGGCTAAGAGAGGATGAAGGAGGAAGGCCCAAGAAGTTTTGCAATGAGACTATCCGAAGGGATCTTAGTTTTTTGGATCTAAGCATAAGAATGACCCAAGATAGATATGAATGGAGGCAAAGAATGCATGTAACTGATCCTACTTAATGTGGGAAAAGGCTTTGTACTTCTTGTTTATTATTGTGAAGAAACAACATGCATGAAATTAATTATTTTATTTATATAAATTATTAATTGAGTTGTTTAGTGGTAGTGCAATGTCTACCACCCGAAAGACCAGAGTTCAAACCCCCTTGTAGGGGTTGCGTTATATAGCCGACAACCAGTATAAAAAATAATTAGATCTTTTCAACAAGGATTTGAGCAAGAATCCATGTAGTCGACCCTACTTAAAGTGGGAGAAGGCTTCTCCATATTATATCAATTATTAATTGGAAATTATATTTTGAAATATTAACTTTATATATTGAATTTTTCAACATATTTGAATAACATTCTATATTTAGATTCTTGAGTTTAACGTAAGAAGAAGACTCGATGCAACTACTGTTGGGGATGGGTATGGGTTTCGTTTCTTGAGGATCGACTAGTCTGAGGAGGGGGCTTTATGTGACCTGGATCTCAAGATTTTGACAGGGAGGTCTGTGTTGTGAATGTGTGATCGGAGGGTTCTTAGCCTCCGGTTTTTGTGATTGGGTTGTCAGACCAGAGAGTTGACGAGTTTATCTATCTCTCGGACAGGTTGTCGAGACTTGAGGTGCCGTCAGAAGGTAGAGACTCGTGGTGTTGGGGAGACAGGACATTTTTCATCAAAAAGGCGTACAAGATGATTTTTGAAGAGATATTTATGTAGTCAGTGTATTTACGTACAATCTGAAGCAGGGGATGTTATTCGAAATCTTATAATTGAAGTGTAAAATATTTTTTCCTCTCATGTGAAATATGTCCATACTGACAATGCTTTGGAATTTTCACTCATTCTCTATCACATTTCTTTTCGTCAAGAGGTATTATTCATCCAACCACATGTGCTTACACCTCTCAGCAAAATGGAGTCACGGAGAGAAAACATCGTCATCTTCTTGATATTACTCGAACTCTGCCTATCCAGAGTTGTGCACTTATTTCCTTTTGGGGAGATACAATCCTTACAGCCTGTTACCTTGTGAATAGTATGCCCTCCTCGGTACTTGGTGAGAAAATCCCTCTTTCTGTTGTGTTTCGCGACAAGGAATTATTCTCACTTACCCCTCGTGTTTTTGGTGTTGTAGCTTTAGTTCACCAGTTGTCCCCCGGACTTGACAAGCTCTCACCTAGGGCTGTCAAGTGTGTCTTTGTGGGTTACTCTCGGACTCAGAAGGGCTACCGTTGCTATGATCCTGTCAACAGGAAATACTTTGTCAGCGCTGATGTTACATTTTTTGAGTCTGTTATGTACTTCTCACCTGCAAGTGACAGGTTGGCATCCTCCACTTCTACTGATGAGGTTTTTGTTCCTCCTCCTCCTATTCTGAGTCCACCAATGTACATCCCCATCCCTGTTGTCACGCCAATATCATCCCAACCACCACCACCCCCGTCACCACCATCAAACCATTTATCTCGCCATTACCTAAATATTATACACATCGGTCAGGTCCTGCTCATGTTGCACGTCAATCATCCTATGCGCCCCAGATATGTTCAGATGGTATTACGAATGATGGGTCGAATAGTGTGCATGTGTAGGATTCATCATTGCAGGAGGAATGTAAACTGACGAGTACAGCGGGAGATAATCCGGATGTCCCTATTGCTATACGGAAGCAGAAACGTTCTTGTGTGTCATATCCACTTGCTTCCCAGGTTTCCTTTCATCGTCTTACAAGGGACTTTCAGAGATTTGTTGTGGCTTTGTCTTCCGTGGAGATACCATGGAATTATCAGGATGTATTGAAGATTGATTGTTGGCGTTCTGCTATGGAGGAGGAGATGGCTTCCCTACAGTCTCGAGGTACATGGAGCTTGGTTAATGCTCCCTCAGGAGCATATGTGGTTAGCTGCAAATGGGTGTTTACAATTAAATACCATGCAAATGGTAGTCTTGACCATTACAAGGCAAGGCTAGTGGCACGAGGCTTCACTCAAACATATGGCGTGGATTATATGGATACCTTCTCTCATGTTGCTCGTCATTCTACTCTTCGTATTATTAGGTCTGTTGCTGTGGTACGTGACTGGCCCTTGTTTCAACTTGATGTTAAGAATGCATTCTTGTATGGCGACCTGCAGGAAGAAGTCTACATGCAGTAGCCCCAGGGTTTCGCTGCTGAGGGAGAGAATCATATGGTGTGTAGACTTCATAAGGCAATATATGGCCTTAAACAGAGCCCAAGAGCGTGGTTTCAGAAGCTTTCCATCTAATTGAACAACAAGGATTAAAGAGATCAAATGCGGATCACTCATTGTTCGTTCAGAAGACTCCTAGAGGTACGGTTGTCATCATGGTGTATGTTGATGACATTTTGGTTACAGGAGATGAGGAGATGATGCTCAGGGGATAAAGATGGCAAAAGCATTTTTGGGACGTCGGTTTGCTATAAAGGATATGGGTACTCTACGATATTTTCTGGGGTTGGAGTTTGTCAGGAATGCACAGGACCTTGTGATGACCCAAAGGAAATATATTACAGATCTGCTTGTTGAAAGGGGAATGATTGGATGTAGACCTGCAAGTACTCCTATCGATCCAAGCATGAAATTATATAATAATGATACCGAGGAAGTTGACCGAAGAAGATATAAAGAACTGTTGGGTAAGCTTCTCTACATTACTATAACTCGACTCGATATTGCCTTTGCAGTTAGTCGAGTTAGCCAGTTCATGGAACAGTTGAGGTAGATACATATGGATGCCATATATGTGATACTGACGTATCTAAAGTCATTTCCGGGCACAAGATTGTTATTTAAAAAAGAAATAAATTTATCTATTTCGGCATGTGAGGATGCGGATTATACAGGATGCCCTAAGGATCGGAAGTCTACTTCAGGCTTTGCAGTTTTTGTGGGCAGCTCGCTTGTTTCTTGGAAAAGCAAGAAACAAACTGTTGTGGCCAGATCTAGTGTTGAGTCTAAATATAGGGCCATGGCACAGATAAGTACGGAGATGATGTGGGTTCGAGCCGTACTAAACGACTTGCATATAGATGTACGTACACCCATGCAGCTATAGTGCGATAACCAAGCCGCATTGTTCATTGCCAATAATCCTGCCTTTCATGAAAGAACAAAACATATTGAGGTAGACTACCACTACACTAGAGATATGATCCAAAAAGGCCTGATTTCTACTTCAGGTGTGAGTTCAAGGGAGCAGACGGCCCACATTTTCACCAATCCATTGCCCAGAGGACCATTCCAGAAGTGTTCTTCCAAGCTGAGCATGATTGATATTTATGCTCCATCTTGAGGGGGAGTGTAGAGATATTTATGTAGTCAGTGTATTGTTTATCAATTTTTTATTTTTATGGCTACCACTTATGTAATTTACCCATAGGTTTTTTTCTACATAAGAGAGCCTAATGTTCTTTGGAATTATAGAATAACATTTTCCACCAACAATTTCAGCTACAACTTTACTGGTTTACTCGAAGATCTCTAGGGGGTGTGCTGGGATCTGGAGTTGGATGATACCTACAAGGGTTAAGGTATCCATATGGTTGCTGAGAAGAGAGCAGGTTTTGACAAATGCGCATCAAGCGAGGCTCTTTCCTGGAGCAGAGGAGGGTTGCAAAAGGTGTTGTCGAACATCAGAAGACGTCGATCACTTGTTCTTTCAATGACCTGGTTCGGCTGACTCGTGGTGAAATGTGAGCATTCCGGGAATCCAATGGAGGGATAAGGAATCATTTTGGGCTTCGATTGGTAGGAGTTGGTCAGACTCAAAGGAGCGGCGGACGAAGGTTTGTACGTTGATCTGGGCGTTGTGGCTAGCCAGAAATGTCGTCTTTCAAGGGGAGTTCTGAAAATGTACTTGGGTACGCCAATAACTCCTTCAAACTTGGCGATTGTAAATAGTTTATTTTTTAATACTTAATATATTTTTTGGATGCTCAAAAAAAAAGATGTAGTAATGAATACCTAATGGGTAGTCACATGTTGACATAGTGATTTCAGTAACATGACGAACGAAGTTCCTAATAATGAAAATATCCATGCAAACCCATTTACATGTGGGCTCTCATCCTATATACAATTGTCATTTTACTTGTGTTATATTTCTATCATAATATATAGATTTCAAAAAAGAATATTATATATAGGGATTTATCAGTTGTGCCCTCCTTAGGTATTGCAATATCAATTATGTCCCTGCCTTTTTGCAATATCAGATATGTCCTAGACTTCTTGCATCAGTATCACTTGTGTCCTTCTGTTAGCTTCACCTTCAATGAGTTGAGCTAAATCATGATTTATAAAAATCATGGTTTGACTAGCAAGGGCATAAGTGTCAAAAGAAACCCCCCTCCTCTGCACACCCCCTAAACCCCTTTCTCAGCCTCCCCTCCCCCTACAACCCCTTCCTTCGCAAATCGCCCCTCCCCCTCCAATCCCTTTTCCTACGCCCCTACCCCTTCAGCTCCTCCTCTTGCTCGGGGTCTAGTCGACACACAGAATGCGGTGGCAGATATCTGTCAATGGTAGCCGACATGGGCTTTAAATAGGAGGAAGACTAGTAGTTGTGGAGCTCTATGGACTAGATTGGTTTCTTGTTGACGGGGATAATTCAGAGATCTATGGTGGTATAGAATCTATGGTATGTTAAAGATGAACGGCTGAAGTCGACGGAGAAGTGTTTGGCGTCTTTAGGTCGTTCTTGGTTTCGATTAGAGATGAGTCGTTTGGCTCTGGTTCTAGAAAGATAACGGTGGAGTTGGTTTGTTGGAGAAGATAATGGTAGATGTTTGACCAAAAGGAGTGTGGATTGACTAAGTGACCAAAGGAGGTCCAGTCGGAGGAGGAGGAAGGGATGGAGGAGGAGGAGGAGCTTGAGGGAGAGGAGCAGAGGAAAAGGGATTGAAGGAGGAGGGTCAGGATGGGATGGAGGAGGAGGAGTTGGAAGGGAGGGGCAGAGGAGGAGGAGGTTGCCATGGGAGGAGGGGGAGGGATGGAGGAGGTGGTAGTTGGAGGAGGAGGAAGGGTTGGAGGGGTAGTAGAACGGAGGAAGATTGGAAGGAAGAAGAAAAGGAAACGAAAAAACATTTCTACCCTTATTTTTTATCCAATATTTCAGTCAAAAAAATATGAAATCATATTCGTATCGATATCCTCAAAAAGTTTGAAAAAAGTATATGTATCCTTATCCATATACACAAAGAAATAAAATCTCTTTCCATATTCCTATACACATCCGCTAAAATCAATAATTCATATCCATATAACAACAACAAGGCCTTTTCCCATATTAAGTAGGGTCGACTACATGAATTCTTTACCTCCATTCAAATTTACCTTGGGTCAATCTCGGACTTAGATCCAAAAAATTAAGATCCCTTCGTATAGTCTAGATCCAAAGAGCTAAGATCCTTTCGTATAGTCTCGTTCCAACACTTCTTGGGCCTTCCTCGCCTTCTCCTAGCTAGCTCAACATCCCAAAACCCGCATCTCTTAACTGGTGCATCCGCCAACCTCCTTTGCAAATGGCCAAACCACCTTAAACAGTTTTCTCGCATCTTATCTTCGATCGGAGTTACACCAACTTTCCTTCTTTCTAAATCTGATCTTTACAATATTGGATGTTGTAAGAAAGGCTAAGGCTACCCTCCCTTTTATATTATATTGGATGTCCATAGATCTCAATCCATGTGTACACAAAATCAATGGTTTAACTTGCTTTTTGCTTTCACTCATTGGTCATGATTTTGTTGCACAAATTTGCAATAACGAATAATCAATTTAAAATAAATTAAATTTGTTGCAAATAATTTACAACACAACACATTCAATTTAATTGAAATCAATCTCATGTGTAAATAAAGGAAAGAGGACAAGCCTCCTTCACTTAATAGACTGGACGGCTATATATGGAATCCATGGCCATCCACCCTCTTAAAGGGGAAGGTGGCTCTCTCCATCCTTAAATGAGAAATCTCATATCTCTTCAAATTATTCAAAATTATTCACCAAAATAATTTCAAATTATTTTGTGATAATTTCAATCATGTCATTGATAATTATGAATCATATTAATACATCGAATATAAAATGTAAACTGCATTTACAATTAATTATTCAACGTGAATCCAATTCACAATAACATTTAATTTGTAAATTATTTACAATTAAATCTCTCCATCATATTATAAATCATATTTATAATATTTATGATTATTATGGATAGTGATATTCGTACTAATCATATTATTGATAAAAGAAATTATATTTAATTATCTTAGATGACTATTCTCATGAGCCCAAATAATATAAATCATATACATATTATTCATAATTATTAAATCACATTTAATTATCATTTTTTCTCAATGCTCACATTCATTATCAACGATAAAATTATTCTTGAACTCCTTCAAGAATAATTCTCTTTTTCCACGGATACGTGGAGATAAGGACAAGACGATTATACATTACATGTATAGGGACTTGGATATTGAGATCATATCTCAAATCCGGATCAAGGGAACCTCTCAGAGGTGTTTGATTAAATCAAACTGCAAATCTATTTTTCTATTTGCATCCAAATCATATTCAGATCAATGTCCAACATTTGGAATAAGATTGGATTACTAATCTATCGAGAGCAGTCATTAAAATCCAAACATGTTTCATCACTCCCTCAGAATGGAAGTGTCATGATTATACAATCGTTTATGATCACATCACCCTCGAGTATTCCTAATATCCGTACATAGTGCATACTAGAAGACCTAAAATATAGGCCAAAGTTTTAGATCACATTTGAACTGTCTCCTTCAGAGTTTTATCATTAAGGTTCTCATTTGATCATTGGGACTTGGTATCAATCATATACTCTCCAAAAGCATATATCATACCTACAAATTCTTGTCATGCTTCTAAAGCAAGACGACCAAGCATGGAATTTGATCGGTCCCAATACCTCATGAGTGAGATCATGTCTTCTGGTTCTATAGTAAACATGTATGATCCCTTTAAGAGATCGCATTACTCATATTCCCTTGTATGCACACCAACTCGTCGGTGTATAGACATTGATTAGGTCATCAACCTAATGGTCTGCCTAATGTACATACTCGGACATATAGTAACACATTTGTCTCTGGTTTGAGGATGCATGCCTGTATTGTGACAGTATACGACATAAGTCTTGGTTATCTCAATCTCGTTAAGTCAACTCTTTGACCTAACTTATATGACACCTTCGAATCTTTATTCCTACGCAGAGGACCTACATCAAGAGGTTGATCAGATATCGACCTTTAGAGAAGGATTGACATCTCCTTCTCAAGCTGGAGATCATTTCTTAACAATCATTTGATAGTGCTTTATGAGTCCTCAATCTAACTCTTTAGATATCATCCAAGCACCAACCTCTATGATTCAACCAATGAATCAACAGTGGTATGGTTATTATAATGATCATGGTACATAACCCTAATTGTACTAAGGACCTATTATGCAAATTAGTTACTCTTCATTTGCAATAACGTTTATTTCATAATGGCTCGTCGTGGGTCTCACATGTCTAACAATCTCCTCCTAAGCCAAAGAGTCATTTAATGGGCTAATCTTTAAACCCACACTCATGTGCTAATCATAAGCTATTTAGAAAAATAGTTTTGTAGGCAGACTAGTCACTCTGTTCTCGAGAGAATATGATAAGTCCTTTTACAAACTTGCATATCCCCCAGTAATAGTGTTCGCATCCAATGTGAACATTGCATCTTATACAACCAATACTTAATCATGTTAAAGTGGTTATTGTGCCTTTGTCACAATGACTTGATAACTATTATAACCAGTAAGTTATACCTTTATTCCTGGATATATCTCTCTCCTCAGATTAAGACATAGTCTTGAGTCTAGTAAGGTATCTGTAGGTAAGATTTTTTAGATCACTATCTATAAAGTCTTAATTTCTTAAAGGAAAACTTTAAAATCACTATCTCGAAAATTGTGTGCCTTTAAAGATGTTGATTATCACTACAATTTAGTGTTTTATTTAAATAGTAGGATTCGTAAAAGTTTACTCCCACTGCATGACAGACATCTGGCCTTTTGTACACATTTAACATACACCGAGTTTCTCAAAGTTGATGCACTAGGGCATGTAGCTTTAGCATTCACATCAACTCTTTGAGGTGATATCCATTTAGATAGGTTGATATTATATCTTAAAGGAAAGAAGCTTTCCTTGGAATGTTCCAAAGTGGAATATGTCCAAGGCATACCACTAATGTGATGGTCCCAATGCCCTCTTCTCTTTGCTTTTGAATAACTTCAGAACTAACATTTAAGAGGCATCTTTGAGATCTTCTATCTCAAGGTATGGAACAGCCAGATCATAAAACACTTATTATCATCCTTATATCATTCCAAATGATTTACATTTAGTGCGATGAACACAATGGCACTCCCATCAAGATTCACGTGGCTCATCAAGATTCTATCTGAAATCATAGCCTTTAAAATTCCATCAAACTGATGTTCCAACTACAAGAAGCTTATTTGAGTCCATAGATTGAATTCAACACCTTGTATTCTTCAACAATGAAGCCATGGAGCTATTTCATATGAATATCCTCATTGATGTATTCATTGAGGAATGCAATCGTGACTTCCATCTTCCAGATGTCATAGTCAAGTTATGTAGCTACAATTAGCAATATTATGATGGGTTTAAGCATGGTTACTAGAAAGCAAGTCTCATCGCAAGTGATGCCTTCTTCCTGTTTGTAGCTCTTGGCTACAAGTCGTGCTTTGATGATCTCTACCTTCTCATCAGGTTCTCTCTTTCTCTTGAAGATCCATTTACATCCAATGGGTTTGATCCCTATAAATGGATCCTCGAGGCTTGTGTATGAAGTCTACTTTAAACTTTTTTGCTAACATTCATCTTTCCATGTCAAGATCTACAGAAGCTTCATCATATAAAGTTCGATCATTTTCATGTTTCTCTGACAAATGGAATCTATACCCTATAGGTGGTCTTACAACCCTCAAACTAATTTGAAGAGGTATGAGTGTTTTATCTTTAATTGTCCTTTTAGTTTCTGATTCTAGGAGCCTTAGTATCCTCTTAGTATCCAATGAGTCCCTTTACTTCATTCTTATCTTGATTCTCGAGAAAGTCATCCTCTTAGAATCATATTCTTAGAGATGAAATCTTTTAAAAATCTCAAGATCATAAAGTAGGTATCCAATACCATCCTTTATATTCCTATGAAGTAGCACTCTCAAGTGCAGCATTCCAACTTTCTTACATCCATGTTATAGCACGGATCAAGCAACCCTTAAATCCCCCAGTATCTGACACTAAGCTTGGTTCCAAGCCATAGCTTACGAGGAGTTTTGGGTTCATATTTGCATGGAATCTTATAAGGATATATATTGCAGTCTCTGCTACATATATACATGGAAACTAAGAGGTAATTATGCAAAGTGTCCTCATTGATCAGGGCATGTCTAACATTATCCAATTGCATCTCTTTACAACTCCATTGAGTTGAGGTATTCCTTGAATTCCTCTAATAGGTATTTCTTGAGTGAGATAGGAACGATATGCCTTTCTCTATAAGGTATTCCTTGAATTCATCTAATAGGTATCGGCTACCTAGGTTAGATCAAATTCTTTTCATCTTCCTTCTAATTTTGGTTCTCAACCAAAATCATGAAATCTTTGAACATTTCAAAGGTTTCTAATGGGTAAAGGAAGAAATATCATACCATAAATAATCATTAATGGATATCACATGTCATTAATGTTCATTATGGTATAGAGGATCCACATACATCAATATGTATGAAATCTTGAATACCTTAGCATCTTACACCATTCCCAGACAGACATTTTTACTTTGAATACAATAATCACAAGTATGTAAGATTTGAACTTTCAGACGATCTAAAGTTCCATCTCTTACTAGTCTATTGATCTTATCAATAGACATATGTATAAGGCTTGATGTCAGATCATTGTCAAATGATTTTCATCCTCATATTGATCTTTTAAGGTTTAAACTTCCAATATTAGAAATGTTAATGAACCATTCATTAATATTCTAATTTATTAGAGTCCTTTAAATGTTAGATTACTATTTGAAATATATCCATCATAACTCTTTATGATAAGTCTTTTGCAGAATGTATGTTCATTTCTAACAAGTTTAGAAGTATACAATGAATGTATTCTAAAATCCAGGTCATAGAGATATTTTCTAAGACTGATGGCTCTTCCACTAAAAATATGTAGCCTTTCTATCCAATGAAGATTTTTGCAACAATTGCATCAACTCTCATGTGGATGACTATTAAACCTCAAGATCAAAACTTTCAAGTCTTCTAAAACATATGCAACCAATTGCAAGTGTTATTAGAAGGACATACAATTATTGGACTTTATTCTTATAAGTAAGTCGATTTCAATGATGATATATAGATGTTATGTATTCCGATGCACCATCATGGTCCTTCTCTAAGGATTTCAGATAGTCTAAATAGACATACTATCAGTACACGGTCTTTTGCAATATTGGCATTCATCCAACTCTTTGGATGCCATATGTATGGAATTCACATAAGTACAGTCAACTCTTCGACTCTTCATCTTACATGGGTCAAACCCATGCTTCCATTGATAAAGGATATCTTAAATTGAACATGTTCTCAAAGGACTTTAATATAAGAGTATTTCAACATTTATTTTTGCTTCACTCTATTCATACAATATGAATAATAGGATGCATCATGAAAGATTCGAGTACAGATTGCATAATGATGACATTCATCATATCCGCATTCATCTTAACTCAAAAAGGACTTAGGTTCAGGAAGGTACTAAAACATTTTGAGTACATCATCTTTTATCGAGCCATCATTTTGCATAATACAGCGAACCATATCATTCATGATTAAAGGTTGAAAGCACGTATGTTTGTCAAAGCATCTTCTTCGGTTTTTAAGAATGATCTTGATAATTACGATCATCGCCGATATGTTATTTCCAAAGCACACTCGATGAGAGATCAAGACTTTAGAGACACACAAACCCTACGTTGTTGTCATGTTGTCTATTTAGTTGTCAATCCTCATAATCCATAAGGAAACTTGCACATTACAACCACATACATTATGTGTTCAACTGCAAGTTCTACATCTTAATCATGGATCTAATACATGAACTTGTTATGATTGAGTATAGATTTGATTGGATTTAATGAAGGTTACCTGAAATAAGATAATATATAAAAATATATATATATTTGATTAAGGTTATTAATATTTTAAATCAAAGTTGTCTTGTCTTTTAAACTTTGAAAGTCCATTCCCTTTATTAAACCTTTCAAAGCAAGAGATATATGTACTGATATATCTCTAGCAAGATCCAGGATCTCCTTTCTACCTTTATTGCACCCCAACTATATGAGAAACTACAATTCGAATAAAAAGAAGTGTGAACACATTTCGTCTTGCATGTCCAACTTGCATTTCACAATTCAGTCTTTAACACACGGGCCACCACCCCTAAGGTGATGTTGACCTGTTGTTAATTGAATCAACTGTCAACAGGAATATAACTTGCAATGCGCAATCCAATACCGCATCAGTTATATAAGGAATCAATATTGGGGTCACCACGCATACGGCCATACTCTTTCGGAAAGCAAAGAGCCTGATCCATGTGCGCTTGTATGCAGGAGCTATCACTTCATATAGGCGTCTCCAACATATAATCCATGACGATGGAACCCTTCGCCTTGACGAGAGACTGTGAATGTAATTTAAGTGATCCTTTGTATCCCATTCAAATTTTCATTAATCATTATGAATCATATTCATTACGATTAATTCATCTATGGGAACTACATCTCCATTCATAATGGAGTGCCTATTTTAATTAGAAATAATTAATTTAATCATATTAAATTAATCAACAATCTAATTCAACCAACAAACAATTAGGGTTTGTTTGATATTTCTATATAGTATATACTCTTACATTTGTACAATTGTATGATTCTAACTAATTGATTAAAGTACACACAGACTTCTCATGCCGCCCATCCTTGAAATGGATCAAACCAGGTCAGACAGATTATGCTAACAGATAGCGCTTCCACTACGATGCAGGGTGTCAATTAAGTAACCCATTAGCATATCACGACCTAAACACCATCACCGAATCAATTGAAGACAACATAATTCGTACAAATAGTACTAAGAGGTTTTATCGATCACATGCTCTTGCTGATAGGCATGATACATATATAGTAATCACTTAGAAATATTAGGCATCTTAAAACACTTTTGCGATCTTAAATTTCTAAGCATATCAAGCAAACATGTTCTTTATTTTGCATGTAAAAATGGTCAAGTAACTATTGTAGGATAAAGTATGATTTTATCATAAAACTCTTATTCAATGATCGTTGATGTTTAATCAAATATTTTTGTAAATAATAAACATCAAATCCATGATTTCTTTGATTTTCATTGAATGATAAATATAGCAAGAAAGAGATATTGATGATCCAATCATCATCCAACACATCTCCAATAAATATGGAATATTTATGGCAAATGAAGTCGGAATCGCACAAAATAAATTTGAGCGGTTTGCTGGTTTAATTCTCTACTTAATTAAGGTGTTTATTTCATGTTTCATGAAAAGGAATAAGAAAAAATTATTTTCTCACAAATCCGTGAATACATATAAAAATAATTTCATTGTGGGAACTTTTCGAATTTTAAATAATACACTTTTGGTGCCAACAATTGCCTACTACTTTGGGGACATATTTAGACATTCTAAATATATTTTATTATCCAAAAAAATCGTCCAAACATTGCATTAATAGGATCTTTTCATTTTAGCGAAAATAATTTGAAACATGCACCATATACACAAATCATGAGTCCCCACGTAACTGACACACAAAACCTTATTCCCTTAAGGTTTGGATCATATCCATGAAAGTTAACATGGTTCAGATATCATTTGAAGGCTATGGTTTGGGCCTTAGCACATCACGGAAGCGTGAAAGTCGCATCACATACGACTTAGGGCAATTAGTCATACTAGTTGCACCGAGCAGCGGGATTTAAAAAAATGATGAAATCACAGTATTCGAGAACGCTTCTCAAATCGTTTAATCAACAACACAAACAAGTACAAGTATTACCTCTTGAAGAGTGTTTGTGATGGTCTCTCTAAATGAAGAGACCTCATGTCTCAAGTCCGACCCGACGAAGGAGGCACTTGCGAGCGCGTGAACGAGACATGTGCTTTTCGCAATCCAAGTCAAAGATCCGAGCAAAGATTCTTCTGATTTCGCCTCACGAAATCCGACACATTATTTACAAGCAAGAAGCACCGAAGAGGAGAGATATCCACGAGGAGTCGATCCGACAACACAATGACGTGACAACGATGACGAAGCTCTCTAGGTTAATATGTGGACGACTACAATATTGAGAGTGTGTGTGTGTAAGAATATGGAGAGAGAGAGAGAGAGAGTTTTGTTTCTCTTCAATTGATGTTGTAAGAAAGGCTAGGACCACCCTCCTTTTATACTATATTGGATGTCCATGGATCTCAATCCATGTATACATAAAATCAATTATTTAGATTGTTTTGTGCTTTCGATCAATGGTCATGATTTTGTTGTATAAATTTGCAACAATAAATAATCAATATAAAATAAATAAATTTGTTGCAAATAATTTACTGCACATTCAATTTAATTCAAATCAATTTCATCTGGAAATAAAGAAAAGCGGACAAGCCTCCTTCCCTTAATAGAGTGGACGGTCGTATATGGAGTAGGACTCCATGGTCGTCCACCCTCTTAAAGGGGAAGGTGGCTCTCTTCTTCCTTAAATGAGAGATTCCATATCTATACAAATATTACACGTATGCAACAACTTTTGTTGCAAATTATTTACTAAATAATTATAAATTATTTTGTGATAATTTCAATCATAACAATGACAATTATGAATCATATTCATGCATCCAATATAAAATTCAAATTGCATTTACAATTAATTATTCAATGTGAATACAATTCATATTAACATTTAATTCGTAAATACTGTTTACAAGTATTTACGAATTAAATTTCCACGTCATATTATAAATTATATTTATAATATTTATGATTATTATAGATAATTATATCCACGTTACTCATATCCTTGATAGTTAAATCATATTTAATTATCTTAGATGACTATTCTCATGAGCCTAAATAATATGAATCATATCACATTATTCACAATAATTAAATCACATTTAATTATAAATTTTCCTCAATCTTCAGATTCGTTATCAATAATAGATTATTCTCGAACTCCTTAAAGAATAATACTCTTTCTCCACGGATACTTGGAGATAAAGACCGGGTGATTGTACATTCCATATATAGTGACTTGGATATTGAGATCATATCTCAAATCCAGATCAAGGAAACCTCTCAGAGGTGTTTGATTAAATCAAATTGTAAATCTAATCTTCTCAATGCATCCGAATCACATTCAGATTAATGTCTAACATTTGGACTAAGATTGGATTACTAATCAATAGAGAGTTGTCACTAAAATTCAAACATGTTTCATCACTCCCTCAAAATGGAAGTGTCATGGTTGTACAATCGTTTATGATCACATCACCCTCGAGTATTCCAAATACCCCATACATCTTACATACTGGAAGACATAGAATAAACAGAAAGTTTTAAATCACATTTGAACTGTCTCCTCCATGGTTTTATCATTAAGTTTCTCATTTTATCATTGGGAGTTGGTATCGATCATATACTTTCCAAAAGCATGTATCATACCTACAGATTCTTATCATGCTTCCAAAACAAGATGACCATGCATAGAATTTTATCGATCTCAATATCTCATGAGTAAGCTCATGTCTTCTGATTCACATGTATGATCTCTTTGAGAGATCGTATAACTCATATTCCCTCGTATGCACACCAGCTCGCTGGTGCATAGACCTTGATTAGGTCATCAACCTAATGGTCTGCCTAATCTACATACTCAGACATATAGTAATACATCTATCTTCGGTTAGAAGATATGTGCCTATATCGTGATAGTATACGATATAAGTCTTGGTTATCTCGACCTCGCTAAGTCAACTCTTTGACCTAACTTATTTGACAGCTTTGAATCTCTATTCTTATGCAGAGGACATGCATTAAAAGGTCAGTTAGATATCAACCTGTAGAGAAGTATTTACATCCCCTTCTCAGGCTGGAGATCCTTTCTTAACAATCATTCGACGGTGATTGATGAGTCATCAATATAACTCTTTAGATATCATCCAAGCACCAACCTCTATGATTCAACCATTGAATCAACAGTTGTATGATTATTAAGATGGTCATGGTACATAACCTTGATTGTACTAAGAGATCTATTATGCAAATTAGTTATTCTTTATTTCAGATTGAGTGAATTGCAATAACATTTATAACATAATAGCTCGTTGTGGGCTCGCATTTCCAATAGTACTGACTGATGATTTCTACGACCTTGATTGAACCCAGTTGAATAACAGTTTTTCTGCACCCTCCACAAAAATAGCGGGCAAAGATTGTTGTACCGGATAGGGATCTCTACAATATGTTTGTATCAGTAATATATAAACTCCCTATGGTTCAGGTTTTTAATAACCTACGTATTCTCCCTTCTCCACATATGATGAAATTGATCGTCACCCCAAGGACATAGCTCAATTAAGGGCAAATCTTGTAAATCCATGTGCACATGTATTTACTAGTTCGGTTTGTGCTTGTTTATTTCCGCTACTGACAACAAGCAGGTATCAGAGCATCGGGTTTGTCTGAATCATCGCGTAGATGATGTCGTATAATCTGAAAATAGAGAAAATCAAAGGAAGGGATTCAGTTTATGCCAGATCAATATGCTTGACCTTCTCAAGCAACAGGACATCTAGACATTGCTAGACAAGGAAAGGGTGAAGGCACTCAAGCCCTCCGAGTTGAGGGTGCAGAAAAAGAAAGTGTATTCAAACATCATGGTATGTTTGGCAGATGAAATCATTGACAATGTTGTTGATGAGATAACCATGGAAGGTCTACAGTTGAGACTCGAAAGTCTGTATATAACAAAGTCTCTAACCAATAAGTTGTTATTGAAGTAATGAGTGTTCTTCGCATGCAAGAAGACACTTCTTTGAAGGAATATCTAGATCGCTTAAATACACTGTTAATGGATTCAAGGAATGTTGATGTTAAGATAATGCGGATATTGCTTTGATTCTTTTAGTTTCACTTCCATTATCATATCAAAATTCGTTCGCTCATTTATCGGGGGAAACAAAGAAATAACCTTAGACGAAGTTTACGCAAGTTTGCACAAATGTGAAAACATCGACACATGATTATTAGTAAGCAAGCTCACAGGTTGTGGGATTAGTCGAAGGTGAAGAATTGCAATCCTAAAGACATTTACAATTACTTCAAGAAACCAGGGAACTGGAAGAAAGACTGCCTGAAGAAGAAACCGAAGGATACGGTTGTTACAGTGGCTCAGAGAGAGATTATGAATATGATTTGATCCTTATGTCACAACTCCAAAGTTGATTGATCGCACATGAATACTTTATTTAGGTTGTTCTTATCACATGACCCTTAATAAATATCAGTTCTCCACCTAAGGACAAGATAAATGGTGGAAATGTCATCAAGTGGAATGATGCATCATGCAAAATCGTGAGGATTGGATATGTGAAAATCAAGATGCATGACAGAGTTGTAAGAACTGTGACAGAAGTTTGTCGCATTCTCGGACTGAGAAAAAACATGATATCCCTTGGAGGTTTTGACTCTAAAGGATATAGGTGAAGAGTTGTGGGTGAAGTTTTACATGCCGTTAAAGTTAGGGTAGTTGGTATCAAGGGTAACAAGCAGAAAATCATATATATCATACCGGGGATAGTTATTGATTCAGTTGCTGAGATATCCCAAGATGTGAAATTAGACTTAGAATTGTGGCATATGTGGATGGGGCACATGAGCCATATGGGGATGTATATCGTCAATCAGAAAGGTCTCACCGAAGATCCCAAAGGGTCTACGTTGGATTTCTATAATGTTTGGGAAACAACACATGATGCAGTTCAGTAAAGCAATTCATAGGATGAGGGATATGTTACGTACATATTATTTGTGGGGAGGCTTCCCGTATTCCTCTATTGGGAGGTTCCAAGTACTTCTTTTCTATAATTGATGGTTATTCAAGGATGGTTTTGGTGTTCATGATGATGCACAAGAGCGAGTTATTTCAGGCTTTCAGACGGTGGAAATTCTTGATGGAAAAGCATACTTTGAAGAAGGTCAAGTATATGTGTACTTATAATAGATTGAAGATATGTTCGTCAAATTTCAATGAGTTCTGCAATGAGGAGGGTGTTGCGAGACACCATATTGTCATGGATACGCCATAACAAAATGGAGTTGTCGAACGAATGGACAAGAAGCTTCTGGAGAGAGCAAGGTGCATGCTCTCAAATCTTGGTCTTTGTAGAGCACTATGGGTTGAGGCTATGAATATAGCTCGTTATTTGGTGAATCAGAGTCTCGCATCTATTATCGACTGCAAGACACCTTTTGAGTTAGGGTTAGGTAATCATGTTGATTATTCCATTTTACTCTTTGGTAGCATTATTTGCTATCATATTAGTAGAAAAAAGTTATAACTAAGGCAAGGAAAAGGGTTCTTACAAGTTACGGTGCAAGAGTACAGAATTGCAAGAGTAAAGTTAGAAATACTCCTAGAATGAATGTTAAGTTTGATGAGAACTCTATACTTCACTAGAAGAATGAGTTTATTGATGTAAGGACATGTGATGATATCCACGAATAGGTGGAGTTTGAATTGGTACTAAGCAGTGATCAAGCATGTCGATCACACCACTTTTGATCAAGATTATACAAAACATCCTGAAGTTGAGCAACCAGCGAAGAGGTAGTATTGCTATTGGTCGGCCTAGCGGCCTTATAGAGCGATACATCCATCTCAAAGACATGATTTTGAGGATATGGTTGCATTTACATTACAAGAGCTGAGGAGGCAGAGTCTCCGAAGTTATCCCATACCATCGCAGCCAGGTCCGGGCCTAGGCTGCAATTAGGAAATACAACCGGGACCAAGCCTGGCATGTAGGGCTCGCTATCATGGCCAGGCTTAGGCTAGGCCATATTGGACCTGACCTAACACGGCCTGATGCTTATCTCTAACCTTATCATGTTAACGTATATGTCATTTGTATAGATGGGTAATTGGATCCCTCCATGTTCCAATTACCACTTCCACAGGTTTAGCCCCACATCTGCTGTTAGACGGACTCTGATCTATCTGTGAGGCTATATAAGAAGCCCTACACCCATTGTATCAGTTGAGAAAAAGGAATGCATAATACACAGTCCTTGAGAGGCCTTTTCTCGTGGTTTTATCATGCTCTTCATGGAGTAGGGTTAGACGTTAAAATTTGAGTGTTCTTCCATATTTTATATTTCTTTATCTGTGAGACTATGATATGCTCCAGCATTATCGTTTTTTGCATGGTGTCAGAACGGGCTCAATTTTGGTGATTTGTTCTTGAATATTACTCTTTTGCTTGAAGATTTGTGTTTGAAGATTATTATTCTGTATTAATTCATGTCTGTAATCAAGTTCGAGATTCAGATCTAGGATTTTTTGAAACCTTAATTCTTTGTCATCATCAACAACATTGATCCGATCGACTGCTTCAACATCGATGTTCTGATCGAGAATACGCGCGGTTTTTAAAAACGATTTTTTGAAACTTGAGAAGTATTATAGCAAGAAAGGATTTCTAGGGTTCTATTTATGGAACCCTAATTTTACACGACAATCAAGCACATGATACCAACCCTAGCATCAATCTCCAAGACTTCCAGAGAAGAAGAAGAATCCTGGGTACGCAAGTCGATCCCAACGCACCCACAAGATCTTCCCAAAATTCCAAGGTAGACAAGGGTCAACTTCTGCGAATTATCTTCCCAAAATCCTCGATGATGAATCTTTACATGTGAGAGTCGGAGAAGAAGGATTCGCACACAAGGTCAGATTCAAAATTTGTAGGCTCTCGGTAATGGTTCTCCCCATGGGGAACCATACATACCGTCGCACATGTAGTCACCGCACCTCACAACCGGTGCCAAGAAGAAAAAAGAAAATAAATACAGAAGAGGGATTCATCTCCCTCTTCCCAGTTTCGCGCAATGATCTCTGTCACTGACTTTCGCGAGGTCCAAGATGCACCACGCGCAGGCCATAACAATGATATCATGCCCCACTTGGTGGAGGAAGGAATCTAGGCGGAGCACTGGTAGGTAATATCATGCCCTGCACGCAGACAATGTGTCGATTCTTGGAGTCAGCGACGCAGATCTCGTGAGGAAGGAGCCTTATCAGGGGTGGCGCAGCACCTAGAGCTCCTCCGATCGCGCACACCTCCCAGTTTCGAGCTCCTTCGACCACGCCTCCACTGCTTCGAAGGTCGTGCGATGGGTTCCCGTTTGGGAACCATCTCCTATCGGCATGTAATTGATGGCGATGCGAGGTCATTAATCGTGAGATGAGTTCCCACGGGGAACCTAAATAGATGCTACTATTTTGAGGCCAAGTGGGTCATTAGTGTTGTATGAAGAAAAGAAAAGAGGGGGAAGCCCTCTCTATTTTTTGGGTCCAAGGGGCCCAGTTCAAAAAAAGGAGAAGAAAAAGGGTCGAAGTGATTTAAAAAAATGATTTCTTTGATTAAAAAAGGCGCATACAAAAAAATTTGTATGAAAGAAAAAAGTATTTTAAAAAAAATAGGGGAGATGGCTATTAAAAAAAGAGAAATAGTCGAGAAAAAAATTATTTGAGATTTTGTTGGCTCCCCATCATCATGTCTTCTTCCAACTTGATCGATGTCATCTATTCCAACGAGTACGGGAGAAAGGGGGAGTATTATGCAGAGTTCTACATGACAGATCTCAGACTCTATCAGTTTGATGCACATCTGTTGCGATCATTAATTAAGAAGTCCCCATATTTGATTTGGACTCAAGTTTTTCATGTGATTCAAAGGGACTCCAAAGCAGAGACCTCATTCTCTGAGCCAGTATGGGAGAGACCCAGTTGTCCAATGAGGAGACTTTCAGACTCCATTCTCCAGTAGTCATAAACTCTAGTACGAGATCCTTCCGAGATTCCTATGATAGAGGACACACTCGGAGGTCTATATGAGAGAGAACCATCTTCAAAGATCTACGTATAGATAATTAGCGATGTTATTTGTTTGACCCTTCATAGATGAAGCAGTTGCCCACATGATGTATAGTATTCTACATGTTGTGGACCAGAGTACTCCGATGAGGAGACTTATTCCTGTTTCAATGACTCAAACAGATGCAATACAAAGCATACATCGATGAATAGACCCAATTCAATTCACACTCCAACCCTTCAGTTCCTCTTCAACAGCACGGCATGAGAAGCAACGTCCATAGCAAGCATGCAATAGACTATGCGATGAGTTGATATTGTTTGTCGTGTCTTGTATTGTGAGAGAGTGATTTCTTTCTATTTGTCCAAGCTGAGCATTGCATACTCTAGATTGAGGGAGAGCGTTAGAGTATACGTCCATTGTATAGATGGATAACTGGATCCCTCAAAGATCCAATTACCACATCCACAAGTTTGGTCCCACATCTACTGTTAGAGGGACACTTGTCTGTCTATGGGGTTATATAAGAAGCCCTATACCTATTGTATCAGTTGAGAAAAAGGAATACATAACACATGTCCCTTGACAGGCCTTCTCTTGTGGTTTCATCCCGCTCCTCACAGAGTAGGGTTCCACGTTAAAATCCCAGTGTTTTTTCATAATCTATATTTCTTTATCTCTGATATGCTTATGCATTATCGTTTTATGCATATCTCATGGATGAAACTAGATCAGCTACATGTTCAGACGTACTACATCCATCTTAGAATAAATAATCATTACTTGAATTCCTTTTTGTTAGAGTTATGTAGAGTTATGATATTTTCAGCACTTGTATTCTATTTCATAGAGCTTTGTAAGCCCTTAGGGATATCCATGTAATTCCTTTCTCTTTGCTCTCGAGGATTTCATTCTATATAAGAAAACATAGACTTATGGAATAAACATCTCACTTATTTTCCAACTTTTCTCTCCACGAGTATCAGATCTCGATTCGGCTCTGTTCTTGCCGGTAGCCGGATTAAACTCTATTCACACTGTTTTGTATGTTGCAGTCAACAAAAAATGACACGTATTCCAGCTAGATGTGAAAAATGCCTTCCTATATGGCGATCTTTAGGAAGTGGTTTATATAATGCAGCCACATGGGTACTCCGTTGAGGGGGAGTATATATATCGTCTTTGCAAGGCTAACTATGGCATGAAGCAGAGTCCACAAGCTTGGTTCGACATGCTCCCACTTAGATTATCTCTCTTGATTTCCAAAGAATGACATCTGACTACTTCTTTGTGAGACAACTATCTACTGGGATTATTATACTAGTTGTCTACCTTGATGATATGGTGGTAATAGGTGATGATGAAGCAAAAATTGCAGAGACCAGGCCCTTTCTTCGGGAGGTATTTGTCACCAAGGACCTTGGTCAAATACGCTATTTTTTAGTATAGAAGTATCCACGCCGCATAGGGGCTACATTTTTAAGAGGAAATATTGCATGGACATTCTTATATAAGAAAGTTTGCTTGGATGCAAACCATCAGGCTTACCATCAAAGGCAACCGAAGCATACTACATCTCTAGACCCTGAATTTAGAGATCCTACTCAATACAGAAGCCTAGTAGGTAAACTTCTTTATCTCACTATCACCCGGTCTAATATATCATAGGTTATCATTATGGCAAGTCAACATATGGAAAGACCAAGAGTCATTGGCAGGAGGTTCCCCTAATACTTTTCTATCTAAAGGGATCTCCAAGGTATGGCCTTTTCTACAAAGCCAATGGCCACACTAACATCACTACGTAGATGCATATTATGCTAGCTCTACTGAAGACAAATGATCCACCCATGGATATACAATGTTTGTTGGATGAAACCTTGTTACCTAACGTAGAAAGAAGTAGACAGTGGTGTCTAGGTCAAGTATTGAAGCAAAATATAGGGCAATGGCCTAGGTCACATGTAAGATTACATGGTTGATATCTTTCTTGGCATAAATTAGCCTTCATGCAACTACTTGTGTTCCATTGCATTGTGACAATAAATCTACCACATAAATAGCTACCAATCCAGTTTTTCATGAGACAACCAAATATATTGAAGTTGGCTGCCATTTCAAACATGATGTTATACGAGAAGGGAAAATCTGCACTCCATATATATATATATATATATATATATATATAAAGAGAGAGAGGGAGGTAAATGGGGTTGCCCCCAGGGAGTAGCCAACTTGGCTACTCCCACCCCTATTTTTCCCTCATTATTTTATTTTTTGGGAAAATAAAAATTTGTATATTCATCATTATATCCCTCTCACATTTTATTAAAATTTCGTCAAAAACAGAGACTCCTACGGCCTCCATCCAAACATGGTCGATTTAAAAAATCCTGCGACCGTAAAAAAAATGACATCTGGATGGAGGGCTTAGGAGTCTCTGTTTCTGACGAAATTTTAATAGAATGTGAGAGGGATATAATGATGAATATACAAATTATTATTTTCTAAAAAAATAAAAAAATGAGGGAAAAATAGGGGTGGGAGTAGCCAAGTTGGCTACTCCCTGGGGGCAGCCCCATTTTACCCATATATATATAGACTTTCAGTTTGCAAACATGCTCACAAAGGCACTACCCAAGAGATGTATGTCTTGGCTAAAATCCAAATTGGGCATGATCGACAGATATGCTCCAACTTGAGGGGGAGTGTTAAAGTTATTTAGGATTATTATATTTTCAGCACTTGTATTTTATTTCATTGAGCTTTGTAATCCCTTGGGTGTATCCATGTAATTCCTTTATTTTTCTCTTTAAGGTTTCATGCTATATAAGAAACCTTGGACCTATGGAATAAACAACTCATTCATTCCTAGCTTTTTTCTCCACACTTACCTTTTTAAAATGATATATATATATATTATTCATTTTAAAAAAAATGTTTTTTATAATAGGCATATCTAGCAAATACATTCCACTTTAAATGAGAGACCTACTACTCAACTCAACTGGTGGATTTTATTTAAGTTGGTTTCATCATGGATACTAAACCGAGTATGAATTTTCTATGACTCTCATTTGTCAATGATATATATTATAGGTCCTCGAAGGGTGTTCTTGGGAGTGGCTTGGTTTTGGCATAACTTAACAATCTAAATTAATCATAGACTTCATTAATATTTGACGATAGAGACTGCATTTTTTTACCTAACTTGTTTTCTTATTTAGTAATGTGTATTGTTCTTATTGGACATCATTTGCAAAAATCATACAATGCACCATTAGAAAAGTAAACTTAAATTCCAAATCGAATATATGATCATTTAGTTTAGTTATGTAGTCTTCAACTTTTTATACTAGACTAATGGAGTTATTCAACTCTAATTGATTGTATGGTCTTCAAATATTCTTATATTTACATACATATATATATATATATTATCGATTTTCGAGGCATAATTCAAATGTGGGAGCTAGTGTTCTATAAAGTACAAACTTGAAAAAGTAGATTATGAGCGGGAATATGTAAGTATAAAAAAAATCCTACCCGCTTTGATCTGATCGGTAGTTACATGGATCGGATTTAAATATTAATGGATTGATTGGATAAAGTTAAGATCCGTTAAGTTGGAATGGACATAGATTAAGAAAAAAATCTGATCCAATCCGATACATGTGCACCCTCGGTTAGTATAATTTTGTTGCAGGTTGGGAGTGCACCTGCTCTCCCCTAGATCACACCCCCCTCCCACATACACATACCCAAAGGCTCATTGATCGGGTAGTGAGACCCGCATCCGATATGGTTGGCTTCGCTCGTCCTTCTTCTGGAGAGTGCAGAAAAATAGTTCTTTAACTGGGCAGAAGAACAAATGGTTACTGTTGGGAAACGTGAATGAGATGATCTATTCCATAGCCCTAGGCTCTCTTATATAGGAGAGTAGCCTATGGGTAAATTACATAAAGAGAGTAACAAGAAAATAAAATAACAAAGAGATACAGTTATTCAATATGCGTCAACACTCCCCCTCAAGATGGAGCATAGATGTCAATCATGCTCAGCTTGGAAGCACACTTCTGAAATGGACCTCGTAACAATGCCTTGGTGAATATGTCTGCAGTCTGGTTCTCTGAAGTAACATGAGATGTGGCAATGAATCCTTTCTGAATCATATCACGTATGAAGTGACAATCCACCTCAATATGCTTGGTCCGCTCATGGAATGCAGGATTGTTTGCAATAAACAAAGCAGCCTGATTATCACATTCCAAGTTCATAGGAAGTGGTACATCTAGGCATAAATCTGTCAGCACCGCTTTCACCCACATCATCTCTGTAGTAGCCTGGGCCATAGCCCTATATTCGGATTCAGCACTAGATCTAGCTACCACAGTTTGTTTCTTGCTCCTCCATGAGACTAGGGCATCTCCAACATAGACAGCATACCCTGAGGTGGACTTCCTATCCTTGGGACATCCTGCATAGTCTGCATCTGCGCATGCTGAGATAGAAATCCCCTTTCCTTTCTTGAATAGCAGACCTGCACCTGGAGAAGATTTGAGATATCTAAGTATCATATGTATTGCATCCATATGCACCTGGCGTGGTTGCTCCATGAACTGGCTCACACGGCTCACTGCAAATAATATATCTGGCCTAGTGATCGTGACATATAACAGTTTGCCTACCAGTTCTCTATATCTTCTCCTGTCCACCTCCTCTGTGACATCATCATACAGCTTCATGCTAGGATCCATTGGTGTCGTAGCAGGTCGACACCCTAGCATACTTGTCTCACTCAGTAGATCTGTAACATACTTCCTCTGTGACGTGACTAATCCATACGGATTTCTGGCAAATTCCAGCCCCAGAAAATACCTAAGGACTCCCAGGTCCTTGGTGACAAACTCGGTCCCCAGCCTTTCCTTTGCCTGTTTAATGCCCTGGTCATCATCACCTGTAATCAAGATATCATCAACATAAACCATGATTACAATGATACCTCTCGCCGTCTTCTGTACAAACAAGGAATGATCAGCATTGGAGCGTTTATATCCTTGTTTCTCAAAGAGGTCTGACAGCTTCTGGAACCATGCTCTGGGGCTCTGCTTAAGGCCATAGATGGCCTTATGTAATCTGCAAACCTTGGAACACTCCCCCTCAACAGCAAAACCTGGTGGCTGTTGCATATAGACTTCCTCCTGCAAGTTTCCATACAGAAATGCATTCTTCACGTCCAGTTGATAGAGTGGCCAGTCTCTAGCAACTGCAACTGATAACAGGATCCGTAGAGTGGAATGACGCGCCACAGGGGAGAACGTGTCAAGGTAATCTACCCCATATGTCTGTGTGAATCCTCGTGCAACTAGGCGTGCCTTGTACCTGTCAATGGAGTCATCTGCATTGTGCTTAACTGTAAACACCCATTTGCAACTCACCGGGCTGACATCTGGAGGTATAGGAACCAAACTCCAGGTTCCTCTAGACTGAAGTGCCGCCATCTCTTCTTCCATTGCTAGCCGCCATCTAGCATCCTGCAAAGCATCAAGGTGGTTCCGTGGAATGTCTATAGCTGAAAGGGCCAATGCAAACGTCCTGAAGTCTCCAGATAGCCTCTCAAAAGACACAGCTGCTGATAATGGATATTTGGCACAGCTTCTCTTCAGCTTGCGTAGAGCGATTGGAACATCCAGATCCTCTGTGTTATCACCATGCTCCTGTAATGCATCCTGCTGAGAAATGTCGTCAGATCCATCAACATTAATATTTTCATTACATACCATAGGCGAGCTAGGTGACGGGTCAGGACCATGAGCTGGAGGAGGCCTGCGTGTGTAATGGAATGGTAGCGGGGATACTAGTGGCGGTGGTGGTGGTGGTGGCGGTGGTGGTGGTGGTGGTGGTGGTGGTGGTGACGGTGGTGTTGTTTGTGGCAATGGTGATGGTGGTGCCATGAATACGGTATCAGGAGATATAGGTGTTGGCTGCATGTTTCCGGATTCTGAAAAATACATAATAGTTTCAAAAAATGTAACATCTGCATTGATCATATACCGCCGACGGACAGGATCAAAACACTTGTACCCCTTTTGAGTTCTGGAGTACCCCACAAAGACACACTTGACAACCCTAGGAGAGAGCTTGTCAGTACCAGGCGATAACTGATGGACAAATGCGACTGACCCAAACACACGAGGGGTAAGAATGAACAAATCCTTGTCAGGGTAAATGAGTGAAAAAGGAATCTGTTCATCCAAGACAGACGAAGGCATACGGTTGATAAGGTAACATGCAGTAAGGACTGCATCACCCCAATAGGAGTACGGAACATGACTCTGAATAAGAAGTGACCTTGTGACATCAAGAAGGTGACGGTGTTTTCTTTCAGCAACCCCATTCTGTTGAGATGTATGAGCACAAGATGTTTGGTGAATAATCCCTTTTGAGGAGTAGTAATTGGCTAGAATGTTGGTGCACAACTCTAAGGCATTATCACTTCTCACAATCTTGACAGAAGTGGAAAAAACATTTTGAATTTCATTAAGAAAGTGGATAATAATGTTTCCTGCTTCAGATTTATTTTTCATTAGAAAGACCCATGACGCTCTAGAGAAATCATCCACAAATACAATATAGAACATGTGTCCCTGATGATCGGGAACACGACTCGGACCCCAGACATCAACATGAAACAACTCAAACTTGGAGTTACTACTCCGACCTTGACTACTGGGAAAAGACGACCTGTGATGCTTTCCCAACTGACATGCCTCACACTGGATAGGTGTGTGAGAGAGACCATAGGGTAGAACTAGACGCAACTTCTGAAGCGGTAAATGACCAAAGCGCAGATGCCACAGGAGAGGAGATACTTGTCCAGCAGGAGAAGATGTGGTTCCAGCAAATGGGGTCTGGTTCAGTCGATAAAGGCCTCCTTGCTCATAGCCATGACCAATCACGTTGCCCGTACGGATGTCCTGAAAAATCAAAGAAGATGGATCAAAAATAGCTCGATAATGGAGATCCTTCGTAATCTGACTAATTGACAACAGATTCATAGAAAAATGCGGTGCATGTAGGACATTCTTGAGCTGCATAGAAGATGTCAATCTAATCTCCCCCTGACCCGTGATAGGGGAGTGGGTGCCATTGGCAATCACTACTGTGTCCGTCCTGGAGGAATCTGAGTGTATCCTGTAAGTAGACTCTGGTCGCCACATAGATGATGTGTAGCACCCGAGTCCATGATCCACGGTAATGTATCAGATCTACTACTGTGGAGTGCAAGTGTACTACCTGAAGTACTAGTAGAGGCAGAAGCAGAAGCAGCAGCATCAGTATGACTCTCTGTAGTCGGTGCTGGACCGGATGGTGGGATAATGCCCCTGAGGCGAGCAACTAGATCATCAAATTGTTGATCCAGTGTAGCAGCAGATGGGGGCTCTATCTGCTCAGCGGCTCGTGCAGATGCAGGGAATCCATGCTTCGAGTAGCATGTGTCTTCAGTATGTCCGACTCGATGACAATATGAGCATGTGGACCTAGTGCGGCCACCCCTTCCACGAGGAGTACGTCCACGGCCCTGGTGATGAAAGCCGCGGCCTCTGTTGGCCGCCATAGCTGAGGGATTCTGACTCGTAGCTGCAGAAGGCACTGTGATCCTACTCAATCTGTGAAAAGCTTCCTCCATGGGAGGAATAGTCGAGTCCGCCAAAATCTGTGAACGTGCTGCCTCATACTCTGGGTCAAGTGCAGCGAGAAACACACCCACCATCGTCGCATTCCTGTATGTCTTCTGCTGTTCTGGCGTGGCAGTAAGAGGCATGAAGCTATAAAGCTTCTCGAACATCCCTCTCAATGACGTATAGAGAGAATGTAAAGGACGGTCGTTCTGCTTTATTGTGAATATATCATGTTGTAGTTGCAGGATCTTCGTCTCGTTCTTTGCCTGAGAATATGTTGCTGTCAGGATATCCCACATGTCTTTGGCTGTAGGTTGATGTAGAATGTCATTGGCGATTTCAATAGCCAATGTGCCAGATAGCCACACCTTGGCATATGCATCATCGGCCTCCCATGAGGCATGAACTCCAGTCTTCTCTGCAGGCTCGGGCTCGGTAAGAATGTGCTTCTTACCTGTAGACTTCATCATACTCATGAACTGCATTGCCCACAATTCATAGTTCGTACCATCCATCTTGATAATGGGCGCTGGACCACGAAATGCGCCCATAGATGGGATATCTGCCTTGCTTTCTGACATACTGGAGATGGAAGACTGGAGTGACCGAGAGAAGATAATCTTTGTCTACAGTGACATAGACGGGATTAGTTGCATGTGTAGACGTCAAGCAACTAACCCCATGTATATCAAGATCTGTGCCCTAGGTTTCTGAGGCTTAGGGCACGCAGGCACGTGCAAGAGGCACGTGCGCACGCAACTGGATGTGCACGGTCAGGCAGGTGCAAGCGCTATTGCGTGCACTGGCGCACGCTGTTGCACAGCGCACAGAGATGTGAGGCGCGCAAGGATTGCGCGTAGAAGGGCGCACAGTCGCGCAAAGGCCCGGGATGCGCGCTAGGCGCTGGATGCGCGCTTTGGCGCAGAGTTGCTATGCGCACAGTCGCGCACAGTTGCGCACAGTCGCGCTATGCGCGAGATGCGCTACGCGCGAGATGCGCTATGCGCAGAAGCACCGCAGGCGATCGGAGAAGGTCGGCGATCGGAGAAGGTCGGCGATCGACTGGGCCGGCGCCGAGTAGAGAGAGAGAGAGAAGGGAGGCTGGCGGGTGGGGCGGGTTAGGGTTAGGGTTTCGAGAACTCCGGTCTAGGACCGTCGCTCTAATACCATGTTGGGAAACGTGAATGAGATGATCTATTCCATAGCCCTAGGCTCTCTTATATAGGAGAGTAGCCTATGGGTAAATTACATAAAGAGAGTAACAAGAAAATAAAATAACAAAGAGATACAGTTATTCAATATGCGTCAACAGTTACGTTTCAAGGCATATCAACCATTATTGTTGGGGTTATACATTTAAATAGTTGAAGGCTGCAAAAGTCGGTAGTCGGTACTCGGTCGGTTGGGTCACTGACTAAGGATTAATCGGCAGTCAGTCGACTAATCAGATTTTGTCGAACTTTGATCGGCTTTGAATTTTATGATTATTTTAAATATATAACTCATTTTATACATATATTTATATAGATTTTGTATATTTTTATACTACCATAATAAAATAAAAGAAGTAATTGAATTTAAATAAAATATTAAGCGTGTTATAATAAGTTTTCTTATAAAAAAATCAAAACATTAAAAAAATGTGGTACCTCCAAGCAAAAATTGGTCGATTATTATACCTAGTCAGAATTAGTTGGAACTCAGTCGACCACCCCACTGACTAGACTAGTCGGACCTACTAGTCGGGCCAGTCGGGCGACTTTTACAACACTGTTGGATATCTCAAAGATATAATTGCATTATTTTTCTTGTTAGGTCCCACACTCTTGGGAATTGTAATTTGTGTAATTTAGTTGGCATATGTAAGTTGGCAGAGTAA
The DNA here is from genome assembly GCA_037367405.1 of Ottelia alismoides. Classification (NCBI taxonomy): domain Eukaryota; kingdom Viridiplantae; phylum Streptophyta; class Magnoliopsida; order Alismatales; family Hydrocharitaceae; genus Ottelia; species Ottelia alismoides. The sequence continues at coordinate 788,198 of JAZKJV010007397.1, forward strand.
TAATCCTTAGATGGTCATCTTGACAGACTCGAACCATGTAATATTTTGTTTGTGTTATGCTTAGTTTGTATTTCCACAATCACAAATATTGGTAAAAAAAGTGGGGACATCTTATGACTTTTTTACCTTATTCTATAGAAGCCATCATTTAGAGAGGATATCAATCCCATCTCCTATTATCTTGTATTCACAACTCGGAAGCACGTTAGAAAAGATTTAGAATAATCAATCTCACCAAATTATTAGGCAACTATTCTTATGGAGCTTTGAAAACACAAGCTTGGGAAGGCAATATATCGAAGGAAACTAAATCAATCCTGACCCTGAGTCAATTTAGACCATTGGTTAAACAAGAGTAAGGACCAAGGGCTTCACCAAGCAACCAAACTACTAAAACGTGGAGCACTACCCTTTCTTGAGAGCGCAATATCTTTCTTGATCTCAAGAGAACTTAGGTTCCCCCCAGGGTCCCCTCTTGGTCTTCCGGTTATTCTAGAAAGGACATACATGCCTACTCCAGGGAACCCTGATAGGCTGATAGCAATGACAAGCTAGAAGAATATACATGGTTTGTGGTACTGTATAATTGATCACCTTCACCAAACACATACCTGGAGGCAGGTACCTTTTGAGGTTTGTGGGCCAGATATCCTCCCAACTAGGGATGCAAACGGATACAGATATATCCGTATCCGATCCGTCATCGTATATGTTTTATATAGATTTTGACATCCGTATTCGTATCTGTTTTAAAATGGATACGGATATGGATATCATTTTGATATCCGCAAACATCTGTATCTGTATCCATATATTCGTTTTCGTATATAAATATAGTCGTAGATTATTTTTAACCATATATAACATAATTCTCTACCTCCTTTTACCATATTTATATAATTTTTATGATGGAAACACGCTTAGTAAATAAATATCATGTGTTTTCCATCCAATTCTTATATATTTAAGTCAATTCTCTAGAGTATTTCTAACATTGCTCGTGTGCAATCAGTATCCATTTTACATTCGTATCCGTTTTATAAGGATATGGTAAGATAGTTTTAATATCCGTCAATATTCGTATCCACATCCGCATTCGTATTAGAAAATTGATAAGGATATGATAATACCTATATCTGTATCCGTATTCGACCGTTTGCATCCCTGCTCCCAACTATAGCTTTGTGTGTGGGGGGGGGGGGAGGGGGTATTCTACTCATATGTATAGCATATGAGTAGAAGCTGAAGATATATATTAGGCTTGCAAAGATATTGTTTCCTTGTTTCTCTAGGAGTTCATTTGCATTTGTCTATTGAAAGATTTGCAAAAATAGATACGATCTTCATGTGACGAAAGGGATAGGTCGGCAAAAAAACAAGAGACGTGGTATTTACTTATGGTGAGATCACAATAGAAATATGTCTGATGATGTTGAACACACAATTCCGTATAACAAAATAATTTAAATGTCTCTGTTTTTCTAATTAGTTATTATTTCTCAACAAATATTGTATAATCAGATCCACTTCCAGAAGAGAAATTAACACTTTACTGGTCCAAGGATCCAGTTAACTTATAAAACTGCTACAGTTCACAAGAAATGGGTGGGATTATATTGTTGTAAACCATTTTAACTCAGTTTACTCTTTTCTTTATAAATGACCACTCAAGTCCGTTGGCCATACAAACATATGAATGCAAATAGAATGATGCAAAACTACTACTGACAATGTCATGCCCAATACAAGGTCTGACCACCGCTACGAAATTACATGAGTTTGATGACGCTGTTGACATGCTATCCTATTCTAGAGCAAGACTTTTTACTAATGACCACACGTCCTGCAAAAGAAATCATTATGCCAAGCTTGATCCGCCAGTCTACCTTGTTAGAAGCACAAAAATGCCTCCACAAATGTTGTCTTCTTTGTAGATTAAAACAATCAGAGACATTTCATAAACTAGCTAAGCTTGCACAGTAAAAAAAACAAAAACATGCATTGTCTTTATATTTTGCTTGGCAATACAAACGATGGAAAGCTTCTCCAGCATTTTGTGAAGCTCGGCTTTGAATGTCTGTGCCAAAAAAATCAGTGGTACAGTAATTACAAATTTACAATAAAAGGAGAATACATAAGCACCTGATGCTGAGTCAAGAATTGATTCAATAGGAAAAGCCAAGTGACAAAAACTTCGTAGTGCCCTATTAAAGTCCATTTCTATGCCTTTGTTCCAGATTTAATTCAAGACATTCCATGCCGTCATATCATAGTCAAGACGACACCCTAGTCGAGTGAAAGATATTCTAGTGGGAACATCGAGCTAATGTGTACATAACCTTCATTTTAAGCCAAACCAGCGAGGGAATCAGTCTTAGTCATATCAGCCTGATGCTAACTGAGCAGAGGCATGAACTTTTTGTTCTCATCTCATACCTATGCCCCCAACACTCCTACTCTGCCTCACATCAACCTGTGCATGAAGAAAGGGGATGCCCACTGCCTTTTCAAATCCTCCAATCTCACTCCATCTTAGGTCAACACTAATTGCCGTGCACCTTTCCACAATAGTCTCTATCCCAAACAAATTGAGGTTCTAATATTGGTGCGTTTGCCACACTACACAATCTAAACATTTTTATGAAAGACATCCACCTTTAATCTTGGTGAGTTTCTACTCACTTCAATGGTCCGGTGGTAGTGCAGTGTGCCTACCATCTAAAAAACTAGGGTTCAAATCCTTCCTTGCAGGGTTGTGTTAGGTAGCTGACAAATAGCATAAAAAAATAGTCGGATCTTTCAAGATGGATTTGAGCCAGAATCCATGTAGCTGACCCTACTTAATGTCCCCATTTTTTTACATTCACCTTTAACCTTATGGGGCATCTACTTCTGGATCACAAAACATTTATAAGACCATCAAAATCAGAAATAGTTCTTCACTTATATTTTTTGAGGCAATTCTTCATTGTATATATCTTTAAAACTTCAACCCTAAGGACTCGAGGGCAAGAACATAATAATTCCCTGTTAATCTAGAAACAAAATCATAAACAAGACAATATAGGTGTTCATAGTGACCTAAGAACCTTTTAATTACTAAACATCAATCTAAGGAACCTCTTTGGGTTTTGTTATGGTTCTTAAACAGAGCAACCCTTCCTCTAGAGCAGATGCATTCTTATAATATATGATCAACTCCCACAATCTGATATAATTATTCATAACTAGACTCCAAAAGTTATATACTCCCTCCTATAAGACATCCCCACTTCTGAATTAAGATCTCATTTACATATATTTATTTTGTAAAATGAGTAATCGCTATCTTTCAGAATTTAAACACGTAGAACTAGAAGAAAAAAAATGTGATGAGATAAAGAATATATCCTTTGCATGAAGAAATATTGATGTAAAAACACATGAGCAACAAATTAAGATTGTGATCAAGGAGGCATTTTGCATGATGGAAGGCAGTCAAAGATGTAAGACACATGCATCAATAGATGGATGCAGTTGCAGTAGTTTTAGTTATTAAAACATGAATTTTTTATGAATTTCTAAATACAGGACCATACGAATAATAAATGGACAATAGATACAAGTGAAAGAAAACATATTATTGGAAAAGTAGAAATACTTATTTAGATTATAGGTTTCGGGGATGGCATACTTTTCTTTTTAAAGAACAAAATCGAATGCTTGATAAGTTCAAAGAGCAAAAATAAATTTTATTCTGATTTAACTTTTTACGCAGAACCCTATGAACTCTATATCTTGTGGTCATAGTTCGATATGCTACATTGAGATCCTGCTCACTCTCAGACACCCAATGGCACTGGCATACTGAATAACGTGAAATTCATAATTTTCACAAGATTCGCCAGGTTTTTTCCATACTTAAATTACCGTGGACTTGAGGAATTTAGAAAAACCTCTGCTTAACCCTTCCTCCCAGACCACTCATGCACACAGATATTAGGCATAGTTTTGACAGGAATCCCTGCCTGTTGGAAATCAACTAAGGAACAAGCATTACACAAAGTAATCAAACCACATAACAACGATTTGTGTTGAAAATCCCTCAAAGAGTAGATGAAAGTTTTCCTCTGTATAATTAAGTGCAAGATGACCCTCAACGGCATAGTTACCTCCCGGAAAAATATGTGTAAATTCCAAAATATACACACAGACACAGATATGTATATGCACATGTGTGTGTGCGAATTTGTGTATATGTGTGTGTATCCGTAATGTATGTGTATGGATATGGTGTGTGTCCACTTGATGATTGGGCTGCCACAAAATGTGCTGGATCCCTATAAGTTGGTGGGTGTTCAAGGCGTGATCAACACTAGCTATACTTTCTACTTCCTACCCGGAGCTATACAATTATTACAGGTGATAAAATGGTCTTCCGAAATATGATAATTATTCTTTAAACTAATCGTACTCGAAGATTGAGTATACAGAGTACCGGCATCAAAGTAAACAGTAAGATAGATCCTTGCAAAGTCAAAACCAAGTGCCAATAGATTCAACACCAGTGGAATATAAAATCGACGGTAAACATTCCACAAACATAAATGACAATAATCCTTGCAATAATAACCGCTGATCAGCCTACAAGAATTTCCACTACACTCTTTGAGCGAAAAAAGATAACAAAGAATCAAACCTCAGAGCCTCCTAGCAACATGCAACACATATCAATAACTAAATTGCAATACTCAAACCTCGTCAAGAAAGCTATCTTTGAACCAGAAAATAAAAGCTACCCAACATGCAAAATCAACAAACACAATCAAAAATCCAAAAATAAAGAGCACTCAAATAAGGAAACCAACATTCGAGCTAAGAAGAGATCCAGATCATACCGAACGGAAGGAGGCCATTGTGCTCATGTTTGGGATGGGTTCAGAGAACTGCAGATACAGAGGAGAGGAGGAGAGGTTTGATGGTTAGAGATGATTGGGGTTATTCGATAGGGAATATGGAGATGGAGAATCGACGGCCATCCAAAATAAAGATTCCTACCTTTATTTCTGCGGTGTGGTGATTAAAGGAGGAGACGATGGGCAGGAATAATAGCAAATGAAAGGAAGTAGTGGAGAGAAACAGGAGAAAGAGCTTTCAAATGGAGAATCACTTTTTCAACCGGCAAAGAGAGGGGACCCATATTGTTCTCTTTGTACAGTGGAACAAAATATAAATTAATACTTTAGTAATTGAAGCTAGCTAAGAAGATTGATAAGTTTATTTCGATTAAGCTAAATTCAGTAGCTTCGTATGAAAAATGAAGTTATCTCTTAGCTTTGTTTGTATGATGCAATTATTTGACAATTACGAATCTACATATTTTTCCATGTAGACAAAAGCCTGATAGATCATGGTTTTTATTTTAATTCATTTTAAAAGAAATAATTTTTATCAGTTGTACCCCTCTGAAATATTATAATATCGATTATGCTCATTCCTTTTTTAGAATATCAGTTGTGCCACTGACTTCTTAACATTCTATCATGTGTGCCACTCCGTTACTTTCGTCGTCAAGGAGTGGAACTTAACCATGATTTTTTCAAACCATGGTGAAATTAAGAGGGGTATAATTGTCCAAAGATTTGGATAATCAGATGTAAGGACGAGATGCATGGTAATGTGGTGATCATTGTTGGTGAAGGAACCAAGGTTCCCCAAGCTGTGTATCAACGCCAATAAAAAGGAGAAGAGATGAGCACCAGTGTCTGACAAAGAAGATGGCTGGAGATTGAACAGTTGACCGGGAGTCAAGTGTCTGCGCAAGGGGATTGATCCAAGTTGGACCACTACACGACAAAACAGAAGAAAAAAGGAAAAATAAATACAAATAAAATAGCTACATATTTTATTTAAAAAGTCAAAACATAAAAAAATATTTATTTGTATAGTATTTAATTATGATTTTTATTTGTTTTTACAACCATATGTACTAGGTGTTCTTTACAAGTCATAGGTATATTTAGCAATATTTGATCTATTTTATTTTTATTTTGTATTTTATATTTTATTATTATATGTTTATTTATATATTTATAATATATTTAAATACATGTTTACATGTTTTTACTTTATTTTTCTGTGTCTATTTATGTACTTAAATAAATATGTGATGTATATTATAGGTATAGTATACCTATATACTTTAATTCATTATTTATTTTAATGTACTTTTAATACTTTTATTTTATGTTTATATTTTAAATATATTTTAAATAATATTTACAAGTATTTAAAAATATAAATATAGTAAAAATATAATTAATAAATATAATGAATAAAGTATGCATGTATACGGTACAATGGAACCCCAGAAAGCTAGCTTCTGTATCTTAACTCCATTTATAATGGAACCACCTTCATTAGATAGATAATTTAATTTTAAGAACAACAAAGATGAGTTGGTGAAGATATTGGTCTGTGAAGTTCAGTTTACGGTTTTTCATATGTGTGTCCAATTCACTATGTGCCTTATTTTTATGTGCAATTAGTTTATATTTTTCCATGTATTTTTATGTATAAGTTTCATGCATAATAAATCTTTATTTGAGGTGTGTAAAATGAATAATAAAATAGATGAAAATGATTATTTTTGATGCCTTGAATTATGGTTTTGAGTTATTTTCTGTACAGTTAATTGACCCTATCCCCTCTACTTCATTCATGGTCGATCAAGTCAATATTGACTTGGTCTCGAGGTTTAGGGTCATTCGATTTTTTCAAGACTTCATTTATTTTTCTTTTCTTTCTTTTATTCTTTTATTTTGGGCTTAGATACATATATTTATGCAGTATTTACAAGTTAAATAATGAGTGTTATTCTGTACAAATTTATGTCATTTACGTGCATTTAACTAGGGATTTTAAGGTCAAAATGAAATAATAAAGGTGATGAAATGGAGATTTGTCTAATAGGCAAACTACACACATAAGAAATGTCATATCTGAAATCATGGCAATCAAAATGCCAATTAGACAAATGGTGGAAAAAGAAACAAGAACATATCTAAGAGAACCACTAGAGGTTGCATCATAATCCAAAAAATGATAAAATCAAAATTAAATAAAACTACTTCAGAGGCAGAAAATCCACACACAGTGTTGGCAAAACAAACACCACAAGCTTCAAGAATAAGCACCATTAAGATAAGGATTTACGTGCAAGCCCTCCTCATTTAGATGGTGAAAATCATGGGACAAGATGTCTCTATTGCTTGCAGCAATGGGATTTTTTTACTTTTTATTTTTTATCAACTGACCAAGGTGGGTAAGATACATAAGTAGACCTAAGTAGGTAAATGGATCCTCAACCATGACCCATTTACCCCTATGACAACTCAACACTCCCCTTCAAGTGGGGCATCCTTATTGTGCATGCCTAACTTGCCCACATTCTTCTCAAAAATAGTTGTGGGGAAGCCTCTTGGTGAAAACATATGCCACTTTATCTTCAGTCTTAATCTAAAGCAGAACAAGCTCCTTGGAGTCAATTCTCTATCTGATGAAGTGACGATCTATCTCCGCATATTTGTTATGCTCATGTGGAACAAGATTTTTGGAGGGTTTTATAACAGCCTTATTATCACATAATAGCTTCATAGGGAGCTCAAAACTTATTTCGATGTCTGTTAAAATAGTTTTAAGCTATAGCATCTCAACAACAGCCATAGCCACATCTTTATAAACGTCTTCGACACTAGATCTACAACATGTTGATTGACGTTTGCTTCTCCAAATCACCAAGTTGCTGCTATGAAATATGCATTATTTAATTGTAGATCTCCTAGTTTTAGTGCACCATGCTCAATCCACATCGGTGTACCCTTCGATCTCAGTCTTTGCATTTTTGGTAAAAATGAGAGCTTTTCCATGATCCTTTTTTATGTAGCAGAGGATATGCTCTATTGCCTTCATATGAATATCAATAGGTGCATGCATGAAATTTCTCACTACATTCACAACATAAGTAATGTCGGGTCCAATTAGAGTAAGATAAATTAATTTACCCAAAAGTCTCTGGTACCGACTCTTGAACTCTTCATCAAGTTGCTTCCCATCCTCGATGCTCAACTTGTGACTCCCTGGTGAGCACTCAGGTGATCAAGGCTAAGTGATATCAAAGGTCGTTGCGACCTCAATCACCCGAGCCGGACTCAACAAGAAAATAAAGACCACAAATGAAACAATCAAAGCACAAAATCAAGTGTAGCGGTCTCCGTTATTTATCTAACCTGGTATAACGATCAGGGTCAAACACACGGAGTACAAGCGAAGCCTACGAAGTAGTCGACAATTCATAAAAGAACATGCATATTTTTGTGATTTTTAATTTGCAAAATTTTTTATATTTTATAATAAGAAAATGAATAAAGGACAAAGAAAATCACACTTCAAAAATTTTTATTAAGACTAAAAGTGCTCAAAATTTTGAAATAAAAATATTTTTATATTCTTAAAATATCCAAGTGGTTTTGCCATTTTCTAAAGTTTTTTGTGATTTTTATATAATTTCATAAAAGTAAAATAAACACAAAACAGGAGAACATTGTTCAGCCATGACTGTAAAGCCTTAAACTTGGCATATCTCAGATCCTATATAATAAGATCCGGCTCGTCAAGAGAAAACCAACGAAATTTATTTCGGGTGAATCGGACTTCATTTTGAATTGTTATGATTTTCGGAAGAAAGAGAAGGAAGGTTAAGATGTCATTAACCCATAATGACTGTCATTAAGACTAATTAAACATGATTAAAGAAACTAATGATGGATTGAAAACCGCTAATGATCATTACTAAATACTAATCAATAGTTAGCAAAAGATAAGCGTAAGCCGCAAAAGTTAAATCGCGATTAGTGAAAGTTAATCACGATTAGTGTTAATTAAGCGTCATTAGCGAATCTAGAATCCTCTAGAATGTTCTAACTTAAGCCCCAATTTTGGGATAAGTTTTGGCTAAAACCATGGGCCAAAACCATGGGCCGCTAAACCATGGTTAAGGTCTAAACCATGGTTTATAACCGTGGTTAGTGGTTTTCGGGAGCCTATAAATATACCCCCTACTCATTCATTCTCTACGATTTCCACTACCACCACCACCCCAAGGGCTAGGGTCGAGAGGTCGGGAGGAGGAGTGGGAGGCGAGGGAGGAGCGCTAGCGAAGCGCTGCCGGGAGAACGAGGAGGAGAAAGGTATGATCCTCTCTTAGTTTGCTACGTAAGCTAGGCTTTCAATTCATACTCTTGTTCTTCCAAGTTTTGTTCTTGATTCATCTTTCTTTCCGATTCGTTTTCCTGTTGTGGTTCGAGGAGAAATCTGTGTAACACCCTACTTAGGTGCGGGCGACTATGCACGTCAGTGACCCTGTGATTCATCACACATTTACTCATCTAAGACGCGTGGTGTCTACCGATTCTCCATCGTTTATGTTTATATTCTTTCTATTATGCTTTGATAGTTATTTTGATGAAGAAATCTGTGTAATACCCTACTTAGGTGCGGGCGGCTATGTACATCAGTGAGTCTGTGATTCGTCACACGTTCACTCACCTAAGATGCGTAGTGTCTACCGATTCTTCATCACTTATTTGAAGTATATTCTTTCAGTTTCGTTGTTATTTTTCTCGATTGATTTTATAGAGGAAACTCTTTTCGTTTTTTATTTTGAAATATGTCCCGATATAAGGGGAAACTCTGTCGAAATTTTCTGAGAAATATGTCCCGATATAAGGGGAAACTCTGCCGAAATTTTCTGAGAAATATGTCCCGATATAAGGGAAACTCTGCCGAAATTTTAAGAGAAAATATTTTCTTGGCGTTCTTCGTGTTCTTCGCGTTCTTCGTTCGTTCTTCGCGTTCTTGACATGTTCTTAGCATTTTGATATGAAAATGAAATTCGATCTTTTCAGGAGACTTAAAATAGCCTTTCTAAAAACGAAACACGATAAAGCCTTGCATACACGAGAGATAGCTCGATTAGGTAACGAAATCCTTCCTTTTGCTGTTGGGTTTTCATATGAAATTTGAAATTCTTGATTTTGTGTTCTTTTCTACGAAGAAACCTAATTTTGGTTATTTTTGAAAAAGTCTGAAGAATTGCTTTGTGATCCCCACTAAAAATAAGGTTTACGCATCAAATTGATGCGTTGGCTCTGAAAGTTAGCGTCTGGGAGTTAAAATAAGCATAAATACGAGTATATATATGGTTATGAATAGGACATATATGTGAGTACCAAATCGAAGACTTAACAAAAAGAATTACATCATGGGAATTGATGTGTTTTGAGTTAGATCCTGAAAAGGATTGTGTGTCACGTTAAGGATGACTAGGAATAGAACTACAGGTCGGGCATGCAACCTGTAGGTTTGTCGGAAGGAACCATATTGGCGTTTCCCTACCTAGGTGGTACACGGTTGCTCTGTTATGATAAGTGTGTATGAATTGAATGTTTTGCAACGCGTGGTAGCGGGAGCCAATATATTCGGGTTGGAACAACAGAAAATGTGGTCGTTCCATGTGGAGGCACGGGTGGTTAAATAGCGGCTGGGTCACGATAACATGTATTTAAAGCCGCTAGATTATATGATTAAATGTTAGCCTGAGGTTTTAAGCAACCGAGTCCTCGAGGACGGTGTGCTCATTTGATTTTCCAGGCTGAGGGTTGAGACCCTATTTAATAAAAGAAAAGGAAATTGTCAGGGTAGTATTGGAGGATTGGTTGAGGCGACGTGCGGCGACATAAGCTTACCAAGATCAACACAATCTCCAATCTCGAAGTGTCCACAGCTTCGGAGTTCAAGAATGGTGGGGTTCCCCTGGACTAATCCCTGGTGTGGAATAGAAAGAAATAGGGCTTAAATTAATGAAAAGGAATGAAATTCTTGTGATATCAAGTTTTGAAAAATTACACAATTTGTTTGCTTTTCTCTTCTTCGTTACTTAGCATTCGCTAATTTTTATCCTATGATTTATGGAAAACCCAACAGGTATCGGTGAGCCATCGCAAGGACTTTAAAAATTCATCCAGCTTACATACTAGACATCCAGCCAACCACAGTAGCTTTACTCTTTAAGGTATTTAGTCATCTTTTGTATATTTTTCCTTTCAAGCTGATGTACATGTAAATGGTTATAGTGGGACAGTGCATCATCTGAACTTTATTTTGTGAATGGAAAAGTGTTGAAATACTTTCTTCTGAGTATTTTATTTGCAGTCTGTTTCTGAATGTTAGTTGTGATTGCTGAATAAATATTGTTGAGTAACTAGATCTGGATATGGGAGGATCCGACGGCCCGGTAATTGGGGTCGTGACAGATTGGTATCAGAGCCAGGTTACTCCATTAATTTATTTAGTAATTAATAAATATGAGCGGTATTCAGAAACTAAGGTTGTAATAAGATCCTTTGATCTTAATAAATGACTGCAATACCATTCACAAGTCATTGTCCCTTATGTACATCATGCTAAGACATATAGGATCTGACATTTGACCTTGACTCATCCCAGGATCATGGTAGACCAAGACGTGTATAGACAATTAGCGGCTATAATGGCAATGCTTCAAGACATGGGTCAAAGGTAGTAGGCATTAGAGCAAAGACTCAATGCCACAATGAGAGATCAAAGTCTTCTAGACTCGTAGATGCTAGACTAGAGGGTTCTATTCACTCTTATAAGAATAAGTCTAGATACCATCGGTCTATAGACTTTGTTTGCTCCTACTCCATTTGGAAGAGCATAGAGGAGTTGCTTCATAGGAAAAAAAAGAGAGAAGGAGAAGGAGAAGAATATATTATTCCTATTGTGAGGTAAGATTCCGAAACAAGCACAAAACCATTATCTCAGTAAGGAACCATGAGGTCAATTATAATTCAAGGATACCTTAGACAACTGTGTGAGACAAATTGCAGGACATCCGTCACCTGCTTATCTACTACTTATCGAATTGAATTACTTTGATCTTATACTAGGAATGGATTGGTTAGAAAGGCATCATGCATGTCTTGACTGTTTCCAGAAGATAGTAACGTTTCACCTTCCTAACTCGATAGAGTTCCAGTTCATTGGAAAGACATCCAATGATAATATCGAATATATCTCTACATTGAAGGCACAACAGTTGTTAGAGCAAGGGTACCAAGGTTATTTAGCTTATGTAACCACTACATCAGGGTCAGACAGATTGATGGAAGATATACCTATAGTGTGCGAGTTTCCCTGATGTATTTCCAGAGGAACTACCTGGACTACCACCTGAGCGAGAGATTGAATTTGAAATCTCTCTTATACCTGATACTCACCCTATCTCTATCCCTCCGTATAGGATGGCACCAGCTGAGTTACGAGAGTTAAAGATACAGTTGCAAGAACTGTTAGATAAAGGATTCATTCGTCTTAGTACTTCACCATGGGGTGCACCTGTCTTATTTGTTAGGAAAAAGGATGGGTCGATGTGGTTGTGCATTGACTATAGACAACTAAACAAGAGGACAATAAATACCAAGTATCCTCTACCAAGAATAGATGATCTTTTTGATCAGTTACAGGGTTCAACTGTGTATTCCAAGATTGATTTAAGATCTGGATACCATCAGTTGAAAATTAAAGATACAGATATTCCCAAGACAGCTTTTCGAACTAGATACGGGCATTATGAATTCTTAGTTATGCCTTTTGGACTAACGAATGCCCCAGCAGCCTTCATGGATCTCATGAATAGAGTATTCAAGGAGTTCTTAGATCACTTTGTAGTAGTCTTTATTGATGATGTGCTTATTTACTCCAAGGATAAGTATCTGCATGAACACCATCTCAGGAAGGCACTTGAAACTCTAAGGAAGAACAAACTGTATGCTAATTATAGCAAATGTGACTCCTGCCTATCTGAAGTATTTTCCTTAGGCCATGTTATTTCTGGGGAAGGTATATCAGTTGATCCTACAAAGGTTAGTGCGGTGATGAGTTGGGAACGCCCGAAGACTGTCACAGAAATACGATCTTTTCTGGGATTAGCATATATTATAGAAAATTCGTGAAGGACTTTTCACGAATAGCATTGCCAATGACTAGACTAACTCAGAAGGAGGTCCCATTCTTATGGTCTGATACATGTGAAGCTAGTTTTCAGACACTGAAAGAATGCCTAACATATGCACCAATCCTTACTCTACCCTCCGGGAGTGAAGGGTTTACAGTGTACACTGACGCATCTAAAGAAGGACTTGGGGCGGTTCTTATGCAACATGGTAAGGTAGTTGCGTATGCATCACGACAGCTCAGGACACATGAGAAGAACTACCGAACACATGACCTTGAATTAGATGTCGTAGTTTTCGCTTTAAAGATATTGAGACACTACCTGTATGGTATTACTTTTGAAATCTTCACCGATTATAAAAGCTTGAAATATCTGTTTGATCAAAAGGAGCTCAATATGAGACATAGACGGTGGCTAGAGTTGTTGAAAGACTATAATTGCACTATCTCCTACCACCCTGGTAAGGGGAACATCGTAGCAAATGTCCTTAGCAGAAGAACTTATTCACCTGGGTTAGTGAGTGCTATCCACTTTAGGGTTTACTATCAACGTTAAGTGAATGGAAACCATTTGATAATAGTGCTGATACTATAACTATTCCTCATCAATACAAACCAGAGATCTGGGATAAAATAAAGAAAGGACAGGAGGATTATCCGGTCCTTAAAGACTTGAGACAACAACTTGAGAAGAATGAGATAGAATGATTTCAGATACAAGATGGGTTACTCTATAACCATTACAGAGTTTGTGTACCAAACACATCTGAATTAAGGAAAGACATCTTACGGAGAAGCGCACTGCTCAAGATTATCTATTCATCCAGGAATTATAAAGATGTATAAGGACCTTCATTCATACTTTTGGTGACCGGGAATGAAGAAAGATGTTGCTGACTTTGTGAATTCGTGTTTCACTTGCCAGTAGGTAAAGGCTTCACATCAAAAGCCACCGGGATTATTACAACCCTCCCTATACCTGAATGGAAATGGAAAGCATTTCCATTGATTTCGTTACTGGCTTACCTCGGACGACTGGTAGTAAAGATAGTATCTGGGTTATAATAGATCGTCTGACAAAGGTAGCACACTTTATTCCGATAAGCTTATCTTTCACTCCAGACCAGCTTGTTGAGTTATATATTACACATGCGATTCGCCTCCATAATATCCCGAAGGGAGTAGTTTCCAATCGAGATTCACGATTCTCCTCACATCATTGGGAGAACTTCATGAAAGCCTTAGGTACACAACTATGCTTCAGTACAACATATCATCCACAAATAGATGTTCAGTCAGAATGTACGATTCAGACACTAGAGGATATACTACGAGCATGTGCTTTACTTTGGAAGGGATCTTGGATTAAACATTTGCCTCTTGCAGAATTCACCATATAATAATAGTTACCATACAAGTATTGGCATGGCACCATTTGAAGCACTATATGGACGAAGGTGTACTACTCCTTTGGTTGGGAGAGAGTCAGAATAAAGAACCTTTATGATTCAGATAGACTTCAAGAGACACGGGAAGCTGTAGAACTTGCTAGAAAAAGACTATTAACTGCCCAAAGTCGCCAGAAAGGTTATAGTGATACCAGGCGAAGAGACCTTGAATTTGAGGTAGGTGACTTTGTATTTCTCAAAGTGTCACCTATGAAGGGCGTCCAGAGGTTTGGCTTGCGTGGGAAGTTAGCACCAAGTTCGTGGGTCCCTTTGAAATTATTCAGCGCATTGGAAAAGTGGCATATAGACTTGCACTTCCTCCACATCTTTCAGCAATACATGATGTATTTCATGTATCAAATCTGAGAAAGTGCATTAGGGATCCATAGCATAAGATAAGTTATGATGATTTACATGTTGAGCCAGACTTGACATACCAAGAGATACATGTGCAAATACTTGAAAGGGATATCAAGAAGTTGATAAACAAAGAGGTGCCTCTAGTTAAAGTATTGTGGCGGAACCAAGAGTTTGAAGAAGCCACATGGGAACCTGAGGAAGAAATGAGAGAGAAATATCCATACTTGTTTGAATGATAACACTATGTATTATGTATATGTTCATTATAAATGAAAGTACGTTCTTTCTCTTTAAGGTTGTTATGGTTTCAATCCCCTTAAGGTTGTTATGCCTGCATTTCTAGTCTCGAGGGATGAGACTTTCTTTAAGGTTGTTATATTGTAAAGCCTTAACTTGGCATATCTCGATCCTATAAATAAGATTCGGCTCGTCAAGAGAAAACCAACGAAATTTGTTTCGGGTGAATCGGACTTCGTTTCGAATTGTTATGATTTTTGGAAGAAAGATAAGTAAGGAAGGCTAAGATGTCATTAACCCATAATGACTGACATTAAGACTAATTAAACATGATTAAAGAAACTAATGACGGATTGAAAACTGCTAACGATCATTAGTAAATACTAATCAATAGTTAGCAAAAGATAAGCATAAGCCGTGAAAGTTAAATCGCGATTAGTGAAAGTTAATCACGATTAGTGTTAATTAAGCGTCATTAGCGAATCTAGAATCCTCTAGAATGTTCTAACTTAAGCCCTAAGTTTGGGATAAGTTTTGGCTAAAACATGTGCCAAAACCATGGGCCGCCAACCATGGTTAAGGTCTAAACCATGGTTTCTAACCATGGTTAAATGGTTTTCGGGAGCCTATAAATAGACCCCCCTACCCATTCATCTCTACGATTTCCACTACCACAACCACCCCAAGGGCTAGGGTCGAGAGGTCGGGAGGAGGAGTGGGAGGCGAGGGAGGAGCGCTAGCAAGCGCTGCCGGGAGAACGAGGAGGAGAAAGGTATGATCCTCTCTTAGTTTGCTACGTAAGCTAGGCTTTCAATTCATACTCTTGTTCTTCCAAGTTTTGTTCCTGATTCATCTTTCTTTCCGATTCGTTTCCTGTTGTGGTTCGAGGAGAAATCTGTATAACACCCTACTTAGGTGCGGGCTATGCACGTACAGTGACCCTGTGATTCGTCACATGTTCACTCAATCTAAGACGCGTGGTGTCTACCGATTCTCCATCGTTTATGTTTCTATTCTTTCTATTATGCTTTTATAGTTATTTTGATGAAGAAATCTGTGCAATACCCTACTTAGGTGCGGGCGGCTATGCACGTCAGTGAGCCTGTGATTCGTCACACGTTCACTCACCTAAGATGCGTAGTGTCTACCGATTTTTCATCACTTGTTTGAAGTATATTCTTTCAGTTTCATTGTTATTTTTCTCAATTGATTTTATAGAGGAAACTCTTTTCGTTTTTTATTTTGAAATATGTCCCGATATAAGGGTAAACTATGCCAAAATTTTCTGAGAAATATGTCCAAATATAAGGGAAACTCTGCCGAAATTTAATAGAAAATATGTTCTTGGCGTTCTTCGTGTTCTTCGCGTTCTTCACGTTCTTCGTTCGTTCTTCGCGTTCTTGACATGTTCTTAGCGTTTTGATACGAAAATGAAATTCGATCTTTTCAGGAGCCTTAAAATAGCATTTCTAAAAACGAAACACGATAAAGCCTTGCATACACGAGAGATAGCTCGATTAGGTAACGAAATCCTTCCTTTTGTTGTTGGGTTTTCATACGAAATTTGAAATTCTTGATTTTGTGTTATTTGCTACGAAGAAATCTAATTTTTGGTTATTTTTGAAAAAGTCTGAAGAATTGCTTTGTGATCCCTACTAAAATAAGATTTACGTATCAAATTGATGTGTTGGCTCTGAAAGTTAGCATTTGA
Source organism: Ottelia alismoides (assembly GCA_037367405.1). Classification (NCBI taxonomy): domain Eukaryota; kingdom Viridiplantae; phylum Streptophyta; class Magnoliopsida; order Alismatales; family Hydrocharitaceae; genus Ottelia; species Ottelia alismoides. The sequence goes on from JAZKJV010007397.1 coordinate 805,028, forward strand.
GAGTTAAAATAGGCATAAATACGAGTGTATATATGGTTATGAATAGTACATATATGTGAGTACCAAATCGAAGACTTAACGAAAGAATTACATCATGGGAATTGATGTGTTTTGAGTTAGATCCTGAAAAGGATTGTGTGTCACGTTAAGGATGACTGGGAGTAGAACTACAGGTCGGGCATGCAACCTGTAGGTTTGTCGGAAGGAACCCATATTGGTGTTTCCCTACCTAGGTGGTACACGGTTGCTCTATTATGGTAAGTGCGCACGAATTGAATGTTTTGCAACGCGTGGTATCGGGAGTCAATATATTCGGGTTGGAACGACGGAAAATGTGGTCGTGCCATGTGGAGGCACGGGTGGTTAAATAGAGGTTGGGTCACGATAACATGTATTTAAAGCCGCTAGGTTATATGATTAAACGTTAGCCTGAGGTTTTAAGCAACCGAGTCCTCGAGGATAGTGTGCTCATTTGATTTTCCGAGTTGAGGGTTGAGACCCTGTTTAATAAAAGAAAAGGAAATTGTCAGGGTAGTATTGGAGGATTGGTTGAGGCGACGTACGGCGGCATAAGCTTACCAAGATCAACACAATCTCGAATCCCGAAGTGTCCACAGCTACGGAGTCCAAGAATGGTGGGGTTCCCCTGGACTAATCCCTGGTGTGGAATAGAAAGGAATAGGGCTTAAATTAATGAAAAGGAATGAAATTCTTATGATATCAAGTTTTGAAAAATTACACAATTTGTTTGCTTTTCTCTTCTTCGTTACTTAGCATTCGCTAATTTTTATCCTATGATTTATGGAAAACCCAACAGGTATCGGTGAGCCATCGCAAGAATTTTAAAAATTCATCCAGCTTACATACTAGACATCCAGCCAGTCACAGTAGCTGTACTCTTTAAGGTAGTTAGTCATCTTTTGTATATTTTTCCTTTCAAGCTGATGTACATGTAAATGATTATAGTGGGACAGTGTATCATCTGAACTTTATTTTGTGAATGGAAAAGTGTTGAAATACTTTCTTCTGAGTATTTTATTTGCAGTCTGTTTCTGAATGTTAGTTGTGATTGCTGAATAAATTATTGCTCAGTAACTAGATCCGGATATGGGAGGATCCGAGGGCCTGGGAATTGGGGTCGCGACAATGACGTAAAGGCAAAACTAAAATGCTAAAATTACCTGAAAGGCCTGCATGCTATTTTTATGAAAAAGTATAGAAAAAGAGCTAATTTCAGAAACTGGACTCACATTTTTTACTTTTCTAGAATTTTTGAGAATTTTTATAAGATTTTTGGTTTTTTGTGATTTTTAGGTGTTTTATAAAAGATTGTGGAACAAAAGTAGTACTGAAGTGAAAACACACTAAAAACAACACATATGAATTTTTATAGAATTTTTAGAGATATTTTTATATTTTTTTGGGATTTTATAAACTAGACAGACACATTTTTAAGGGTTTTTGATTTTTTGAAAAATATCAAATAAAATCAACTTGCGTCATAAAAATTATCAAAAATATTACATAGTAGCAAGAGCTACTAGTAATTTTTAGGGAATTTTTGGAGTGAATTTGATTATTATTTGATTTAAAATAAAGTACACATGTTGTAGGGGCCTATTTGTAAATATTCTAAGTTTCCAGACTAAGCGATAACACACATATAAAATCCAAGAGCATCAATGCGAAATTCCCAAGAAATAGGGCACACGCTCAATAAATTGTTTATAGGGGCATAAATGCAAATCTAGAAAACATTTCCTTCAAATATTAACCGTCATGAAGTCCGGGATAGAATATGAAAAAACACCACAAGGCACATGATTATGAAGAGAGAGGACTAAAGTGTAAATACTATAAACATTAAAGACTAATATGCAAATAGTTCAAACTACAACTGTATTTAACAAACTAAAACATAAATAATAAAAAGTGTAGGCTAAATAATGCAATATACCCCTGCAGGCGCGTATGGTGCGCGGGAGGGACACGTGGTGGCCGCTGGTTGTGCGTGGACGTGCAATGCAGGTGTCAGATCTGACGCCTCAGAAACTGTCAAGGACGTGGGGCGCAGATGCGTCAGAGCTGTGATCTAACGGCCCAGAAGGCTGCTGTTGTCGGCGGCGTGGATGTGATCTGGAGGTGGACAGCCGATCCAACGGTGCCGAGAGGGCCTGGACGAACAGCGTCAAGGTGAGTTTCACCAGAGCTAAGGAGGTGATCCTCAGCTTCGATGGTCGATCGGGAGGCGCGGGAATCATCGTGGAGGTCCTCCGCATCGACTGAACGGGTCCGATGGAGGATCCCATGGTCGGATGTGCGTAACGACGAAGATGACCTAGAGCTACTCCGACGAACTCGTTGGTGATGGAACTGGGTCTCCTAGCATGCGCGAACACATGTAAAGGAAAGCTAGGACTCGGGGCTATGCTCCGGTGTAACACCCTAACCCCAAACATAATACCACATGGAAAACTCATAAAGTGTGCCCGTGGTATATAAGTGGTAGGGATTACTACTTGACAACTTGGGCTTAAGCATTTTGGGTGGTTGTCAACGGATCCATTTGGGCCCGAACCCAACAAGTTGTCGGGGCTAGTTTTCATCGATAACGGACCGAGGACCTAAGCCCGGGACGTTACAAATGGTATCATAGCCAAATTCTCTCTGATAGTGGAAAGGGCTACCTGAGAGGTTGAGCCTCCCCTACAAAGAGGTTGGAGGAAATGTCTACCCGGAGCGTGCAACCGCCACTATCACTGGGAATAAGTGATGATCCATGTCGCAACGAGGACGTTGCGAATATAAGTGGGGGAGGTTGTAACACCCTAACCCCAAACATAGTACCACATGGAAAACTCTCAAAGTGTGCATGTGGTATATAAGTGGTGGGGATTACTACTTGACAACTTGGGCTTAAGCATTTTGGGTGGTTGTCAACGGATCCATTTGGGCCCGAACCCAACAAGTTGTCAGGGTCAGTTTTCATCGATAACGGACCGGGGACCTAAGCCCGGGACGCTACAAATTTGGAAAGGGCTACCTGAGAGGTGGAGCCGCCCCTACAAAGAGGTTGGAGGAAATGGCTACTCGGAACGTGCAACCGCCACTATCACTGGGAATAAGTGATGGGCCATGTCGCAACGAGGACGTTGCGAATATAAGTGGGGGAGGTTGTAACACCCTAACCCCAAACATAGTACCACATGGAAAACTCACAAAATGTGACTGTGGTATATAAGTGGTGGGGATTACTACTTGACAACTTGGGCTTAAGCATTTTGGGTGGTTGTCAACGGATCCATTTGGGCCCGAACCCAACAAGTTGTTAGGGCCAATTTTCATCAATAACGGATCGGGGACTTAAGCCCGGGACGTTACAAATGGTATCAGAGCTAAATTCTCTCTCATAGTGTAAAGGGCTACCCAAGAGGTGGAGCCGCTCCTACAAAGAGGTTGGAGGAAATGGCTACCCGGAGCGTGCAGTCGCCACTATCACTGGGAATAAGTGATGGGCCATGTCACAACGAGGATGTAGCGGATATAAGTGGGGGAGGTTGTAACGCCCTAACCCCAAACATAGTACCACATGGAAAACTCACAAAGTGTGCATGTGGTATATAAGTGATGGGGATTACTACTTGACAACTTGGGCTTAAGCATTTGGGTGGTTGTCAACGGATCCATTTGAGCCCGAACTCAATAAGTTGTCAGGGCTAGTTTTTATCGATAACGGACCGGGGAACTAAGCCCTGGACGTTACATCCGGTCCGGATTATTGAAGCTAAAAACTAAAGAAGCAGAGGGGGGCGAAGCTCGATCTCCGGCGAAGGTGGTAGAGGAGATCTCAGCCCTAATCTCGACCTGGAGATCGAGGCTAGGGATGATCAGGTTGTGGTGCAAGGTAAAGCATGTGTCGGAGGGTCGGTCGGACCAGATGGATGTGGGTAACGAGGCTCCGACCAGTTGGTTGGAGCAGATAGGAGTGTGGCGGCGATGAATGAGAAGATCGGATCGAACAAAGATATACGAAGGAAATGAGGGATACCTGAAGATCTGGGAGGGTGCTTCGGAGCTTCAGGAGAAGATGGCTGACAGGGTAATAGCCTCAACCTCGATGCGGAAGGTGGGGGAGGCTACTCGCGGCGGATCTCTGACCACGGAGGGTGAGCGTCGTCTTCACTGCACCAAACTGATGAGCCGAAAATCCGCACAAAATCCGAGTAGGAATAAAATCAATCAAGGGTCGTTGCGACCTGGATGTCGCAGAGTCGAAAAATGAAATAAAAAAGATAAAATATTTTTTGTAGTTTTTATAGATTTTTAAATTTTTCTGTGCTTTTAATTATGAAGGAAATATGAAGAAAAGGCAAAAAGCACTCAAACTACAATTTATTACACACTCCAAAACAACTCAAAAAAATTCAAATAAAATTATTTTTGTGTTTTATAGTTTTTTAGGTGTTTTTGGTAATTTTCTCAAGATTTTATGATTTTTTGTTGATTTTATAAAAATGGAAAAAGGTTGAAAATCAAAATCAATGTGCAACCAGATTTGAAAGGCTAGTTAAAAATAGATAATTAGCCTCTAAAAATCTGGAGACAATTTTTATGAATACTGGAAATAAAAACTAAGCTACAGAAACCAAAATTGCATTTTTTTATTTTATAGAATTTTTAAGAATTTTTATAAGATCTTCAGGGTTTTGAGATTTTTAGGTGTTTTATATATCCAAATTCAACCAAAATTGGATTGAAGCTAAAAGACACTAAATGAAAAAGTAAGTAATTTTTTTAGAATTTTAAAAGGTTCTTTATATTTTTAATTGATTTTTCAATTCAAACAGTAACAAAAATACGTGTTTTTGAATTTTTAAAAATACCAAACAACTCAAAAATGTCCTAAAAATGTAGTGAAATTTTTACACAGTGGCAGGAGCCACGTTTCCAAATTTCACTTGATTTGAATTCATTTGATATTTTATTCAACCAATACAAAAGCCACAACACATAGGGACCTAAACACAAAGAAACAAACTTATAGGGGCTAAACAGAAACACGTGCTAGAAGTATAGGGGCTCAACCACAAAATTCGCACATGTTCCAATTTCAGTACGCACAGGGGTATATATGCAAATAATTAAACTAAAGATTCATTTCATCAAAGTCAGAAAACCCAAGACCTAAACATGCAATTTGCCCAGAAAATCACGTGTCGAAGCACGTGTCTCCACAAAGCAGGGACTAAAATGCAAATATAAGAAACTATAGGTCTAGATATGCAAATTATCTAAGTGTGAAATTTTATTTAATAGACTAAAAAAACTAAAATAAAATACACAGGGTCAGGTGCAAGTTACCCAGCCAAAGCGCTGCGGGGAACGTAAGGGCCAGGTGTCGAGCGGTGAATGGCGGATGGCATGCGGCTGTGATGGAGCCTCCTGGAAGATCCAACGGTGCTGACACGACGTCGAATGTGGGGTGCACGTGGCCATTGGATCTGGTATCCAACCGCCTGACAAGAGTAGGGTACGAACGTTTCGGATGATATATGGAGGCAAGGGGTGATCCGACGACACAGAGATATGCTGGAAGAACTCCTCCTGGGCGAGCTTCTCCGGCGAGCAGGGAGCGATCGGAGCGTCCGATGGAAGATCGGAGAGGGAGGTTCTCCTTGCAATGACGATCTGCGTCGGGTGGTGGCGTCCGATGGAGCTCCCAACAGTCAGATCCTCTGGCGAAAGAGGAGGGACCTGAGCTGCTCCGTCGAGGGGTGTACAATGCATCTGAGGGAGGTATGTCGTGCTTATTCACCTGCAGAAGAGAGCTCGTGCTTGGAGGAAGTCTCCGGCATGGGTTATTGAACCAACAGTAAAGGGAAGCGGCGTGGATAGGCGGAGGGAGGTTCTGGCGGAGGCGGTTGAAGGAACCAGACCCGATCTTGGCTCGGATAGCCAAGATCGAGGTGATCAGGTCGTGGAAGGAAGGTGTCGATGGGTCGAGGGATCTATCTATACGGATGAGATGAAACGATGGGGTTCCGGCCACTAGGGCGGAGCTGGCAGAGCTAAGTGGAAAAGATCGAATCTAAATGATAAGGGAAATACCGGATGGTCGGAGTTGACTCTAGGGGAGATGCTGGATCTCCGACGGTCTTCGCCTCGATGGAGCGTCGCCTCCAGAGGCTCGGGCTACGCCGACGGCGGAGCTCGACGACGATGGTCGTTGGACCCAAGGCAAACGCCTCCAAATCCTCACTGCAACACTCGCAATCACTCACTGTCACTCAACGATGACGGTGGAGGTCCTGGGAGTGGAAGACGGGAGCCAAAGGTGCGTGAAATGGCGGAAGGAGGCGATGCTATATAGTGCAGGGTTCCGAGAAAGAAGAAGATCGGGCGCGCAATCCAATGTTCGGATCCCTAAGATGATTCCCGAGCGTGAATCTTGGATGTGAGAGTTGTTAATGAATCCCAAGGTTTAGGAATGGTTAGCAGATCAAGTCTGCATAAATGGGAAAAGTCGGTTCAGGACACGGATCCGCAAGGGGTGTGGTCCTGGGGGGAGAGTTGACTGGGAGTCAACATCCCCTGTGGACCAATCAGAATCCAAGATTTATTAATTATTTGTAAATTCATTAAAAAAATAGTAAATGATTTTATTTCGAAAAATTTTCAACATGAAAAATGTTTATTATTTTTCAAAATATTTTAGTGATTTTTATTTATTTTTTTGAAAAATAAATTTTAGTATACACATGATGTATTATTATATATAGGTATATATACCTAGGTATTTTTTATTTTTGTTTTTATTTGTTTATGTTTGTACAATTATTCTCATTTTATATTTTATTTATTTACAACATGAAATTTGGGATATAAAATAATTTTTATTTGATTTTTATTATGTATTTACAAGGGTAAAATAAATATGTATAAGTACATATATACATGGTATATATATACACTAAGGAGATAGAAATTATTTTTCTTTTATTTGTTCCATTTTATTTTATTTTTCTTTTTATAAATATATACAAAATATGAAAAACCCATATATAATTTTATTTTTGGAAAATAAATATACACTAAGAGGGGGTTTATGTGCAAGGCTGAGTTACCCTATCTCTCTCTACTTATTTTTATTTTGCGGTCAGGCCCATGTTGAGCCCTCCCATGGGTTCAGGTCAATCAATATTTATTCTAAATATTTCCCTCTTTTTCTTTATTTATATATTCCTTTATTTTTACACAAAAACATGCTAATTATTACAATTTACACAATGCATGCATTTTGGCAAACTATTATATTTACAAACATTTACATGGTATTTTACCAAGGTTTCTAGCTAAAATAAAGGAATAAAGAGTGATGAATGGTGATTCATCACAAATCGAGCTCCGAGGGATCCTCCGAGCAGATGCCACTAAGCTGGAGGTGGCTAGGGGTCGAAGAGGGAGTGAGGTATGGGATGCCGCTCCTGGGAGGCGGAAGAAGATACTTTATAGCATTCTCAGGAGCAGGAAGAATTGGGAGAGGGCACGTAATCCTAGGAAGATCGGTGCCTTCCTAAGGATCCATGAAGGTCTTGGATCCAAGGGGAAGCTACGGGCGAAGAATCAGGGCGAGGGGATGTGTGACCCGATTGGGAAAATAAGAAGAAATATGTCCGGTGACGAGGTCGGGTCGGGTCAAGCCCTGGAAGAGGGCGTGGACCTGGGTCAACGAATCGATGTGGACCAATCAGAGAATTAGAATTTACAAAATACTTACAAATTAAATAATAAATAATAAATGATTTTAAATCAAAAGGGGTATAAAATGAAAAATATTTGCTATTTTTCAAACTATTTTTCTGTGATTTTTATTTATTTTTATAAAAAAATATTTAATATTTATATAGTATAATGTATTATATACAGGTATAATATACCTCTATATTTTGTACAATTATTTTATAGTTTATTTTTGCATAAATGCCCCAATTTTTATATTTCATTTATTTATAACATAATTTTTGGAGTATAAAGTAATTTTTATTTTATTTTTTTATTTATTTACAAGTATATAATAAATAGGGAATGAAGCATATATACATGTATTTTTCACAAGGTAGAGAGAATTTCTATTTTGTTTTGTTTTATTTTTCTGATTTTTGTTTTATATTTTGGACTATGTGCAAGGAGGTAAAAAGAACACCTTATTTCTATTTTATCCAAAAATAATTATTTAATTACACACATAATATGTACAATATAGAGTAGGCCCTATCTCCCTCTACTTGTTTTATTTGGCGATCAGGCCAATGCTTGGTCTTCTCTTGGGTTCTGGTCACTCTGTATTTATTCTAAATACCTCCTTCCTTTTTCTTTTCCCTTATTCTTTTATTTTTCACAAATACGTGCTAATTATGAAATATTAACAAACACATGTATAATTCTAACTTGTTGTATTTACATCTATCTACATGATGATTTGCCAAGATAAATATCTAAAATAAAAGAATAAAGAGTGAGAATCATGGATTCATCACCCTCCTATACTTTACCTTTGCTAGTCCCTTAGCAAATACTTATTTGAAAAAGAAGTGAAAAGGAGAAGAAAAGAAAAAGAAGGAAAATCAAGGTTGATTGTTAAACTCGTCTTCATTAAATTGAAGTATGGAGCTCAGTCAGACCTTTGGATTAATGATTTGTCGGAACCTTATTTGGATTTAGGTTTAAGACTCAACAGTATCTAAGTTCCACTAATCTATGGTCAAGACTCCTCAATAATCCAGATCAGAACAAATCTACATACACAAACTCTAATGACCATGAATCTTTTCTTGTAGTGTACAAGTGATATTTATCTCCCCACCTCATAAATGGCAAAGTAACATCCTCTCTCAACAAGGTAACTCTAATGCCTTAGTCTGGCAGCTCTTTCCTCAAGGAGCGGGGTATTCCCTTCTAAGTTCAAGTTCAACTAGCTCAAGAAGAGGGGAAAGGAGAGAATGGACCGTGGCCAGTGTAGCCACGTATCCTTGGAAGCCCAAGCAGTGTAGATAAGTCTCCCTGCTGCAAGCTTCATGAGATGAGAATGGGTAACATAAGCTTTTCTTTATTTGGCTATACACACTCCGGCAGGCATTTTATTTTCAATCAGGCCTGCCCACTTTTTGGGAGTTTTTCTCTCTTTTGCACATTTTTTATGTGCATATGTACAACATATCTACATGGTGCAGCATATATACATAAGGACTTTTTCCTCTTGAGCCAGTAGACTATCCCTCTTTTGAAGCTTTATTGCAACCTACAACTCCTGTCTTTAGATCTCAACACCACCGGAACAAGTTTAGGACACTCCCTTCACTAAAAGAAGACGAGAGGTTCTGCCTAGAAGTACTACCCTCGTATGCTACCCCAAGCCAAAGGAAACTGCATCCTCACCACCTCGTCCGTAGAGAGTTATATGTAAGGTGTTGGTGCAAGTAAAGCTATTGTCTGTGAGAGTCATGTGTGCATCGTTAAGTGTTCTACTTAGGCTCATCAAGATGACATGTGCTCATAGCCTAGTGTACTTAAAGAATTAAGTCACCAATGGACCTGAAAAGTCCCAATCCTAAATCCTATAAGGTTCCTCTTAGAATTAAGTGGATTAAGGTCTTAAGCAAGCTCCATTTTTCAATTTAATTCCAGGCTAGTTTAAATGTCAACAATGATTCAGAAGAATGTACAAAAATATATTTTTATGCAATTTTTTTTGAAAATGTGCAAAATTTTTTAAAAATGTTTGGATGTATGCATGGATGCAGAAGTTTTGCAAATTATTTACAAACATTTACACAAGGATTTTTGCAAACTTTTCAGTTTCAAACATTTTGAAAAAAATTTGTACTCTATACATAGTTCTGATACCAAAAATATTTACAAACTTTTTTACAAACAAAACACTTTTACAAACATTTGTACAAAAATATTTTTTATAAATAACTATGTATGTGCAAGAAAGAATTCTATGTACAAGAAAATTTTTAAATTTTAACAATTTTTAGATAACGGATTCTAGCCATTTTATTTATTAACACATTCACACAAAGTATGAGTTATGGCTAAAGTATATATGTAGTATATACGACACCTCCCTATACTTAGCTCGAATGATGTCCTCATAGTGAATCAAGAGCGATGAAGAAGAAGACATAACTCGTGCATAGTATAGGGAAGTGAAAAGGAATGATATACTACAACGATAAATCAAAGAATAGAATTAAGAGAGCTCGGTGTTTCATCATGTACTTAGGATTAAGCAATCATGAGTATAGCAGACTGTACATAAATGGAAAACAGACTAAAAGGATGTACATGGTTTACATCCCCTATACTTTGGGTAAAATATCTCTAAGTATAGGCAGCAAAACAGAGGTAAAAAAATCAAAAGTCTGACACCCCCTATACTTAGGGTAAAATACACCCTAAGTATAGCATAATCACAAGATGCAGATGGGGTGTTAGAGTAACGAATGAGATGATATAGACATCTAGATCTATACAAGGCGGAAAACAGTGATAATCAGGCACGAGATGCAACTGATGTGAGTCAAAGACCACATCTCATGCAAAATGAATCGGGGTGACGTCAACGATCAGCGGCTCATGATCTAGATATGGTTTGAGTCGTTGACTGTTAACATGAACGGTGGAGTCAGATGACATCTCAGATATGTCGACACTACCGTTGTCATGCACCTTTCAGACCAGGTACGGTCCTTTCCACTTGCTCTGCAATTTCCCTGGAAATAATCTAAGCCTGGCATCAAACAACCATACTCTCTAATCTGGCTCAAACTGCTTATGCCTGATATGAGAATCATGCCATATCTTCACTCGCTCCTTATAATGTAGGTTGTTCGAAAAGGTTGTATCTCTAAGATCCTCCAGGGCTGTCAATTCTGCCTTCCTTTGATCTCCTATACCCCCTGGATCCAATAATATATCAGTGACAACCCATAGTGACTTATGCTTAATCTCAACAGGTAAATGGCAGGGCTTGCCATAAATGAGACGAAAGGGAGATGTACCCAAAGGAGTCTTGAAGGAAGTCCGATATGCCCACAAGACCAAGTCCAAAAGCTGTGACCAATCTTTTCGATCTGGGCGGACTACCTTCAGCAATATCGTCTTGATCTCCTTATTCGACACTTCAGCAAGACCATTGGTCTGAGGGTAATATGGAGTGGCAACTCGATGGTCTATGTTGAACTCGTTAGCAAGGGCCTTTGCCTTGTCATTCATAATGTGAGACCCCCCATCAGATATCAATACTCTAGGCACCCTGAACCGTGAAATGATATTCTTCCTTAAAAAATTTGCAAACAGACTTGGCATCTGTGGTTCGGGCGGGAATGGCCTCAACCCAATGACTCACGTAATCCACAAACAATAGAATATACTCGAATCCCTGACTCTTAGGGAATGGACCCATGAAATCGATGCCCCATGCATCAAAAACCTTACAGAAGAGGGTAAGCCACCATAGGCCGGATTGGAGCACTTTTTGTGTTGTTCTCCTCCTAGAGTGATGTCCTCCAGCCTAAAGTTTGTGGCAGCACGTGAGGACGCTATGGTGCTCCTCTTAAGGAATGCACCGACGCCAAACGCCATCCCCTCCTTCATGATAAAGGATGGGATCCTCCCAATGGTAGGACTTGGCCTTCACAAGGAAGGTCTCAAGTTGCTGCTTGGGCCAACCTTGTTGAACTTTCTTGGCATAAAGATAGTTCACAATGTCAGCGTACCATGGGAGCGAGGCGATAGCAATGATCGCCTCATCTGGGAAGGTCTCTAAAATAGAATCGGTATGCTCATATTCCTCAAGATTCTCTAATCGAGAGAGATGATCCGCCATCACATTCTTGACTCCAGGTTTATCCTTAATCTTAATATCAAACTCCTGGAGTAGAAGGATCCATCTAGTCATTCTCGCTTTGGCATCCTTCTTAGCCATGAGGTACCTGATGTCGTTATGATCAGTAAATATAGTCACTTTGGATCCAAGAATATATGATCTGAATTTGTCCAAGGCAAAAACTACGGCTAGCATGTCTTTCTCAGTGGCAGTGTAGTTCTGTTGCACGGCATCCAATGTATGGCTAGCGTAGTGAATGGCAAAAGGTACTCCATCCCTCCTCTGTCCTAGAACGGCCCTACAGCAAAATCGGAGACATCTGTCATGATCTCGAATGGGAGAGACGAATCAGGCAGCTGAAGGACAGAAGCCTCTACAACTAGACTCTTGAGACTCTCAAACGACGCAAGACACTTATCGTCTATAATGAACTCGGTGTCTTCTGTCAGCAGAGTCATGAATAAAATGTCGGTAGAAACCGACATGCCCCAGAAAAGACCGTAATTGTCACATATTGGACGGTGGATTGAGTTTCCTAATGATATCTATCTTGGTCGGATCAACCTCCATGCCCTGTTGGAGATGATATAACCAAGCATCGTCCCTTGAGTCACCATGAAGTGATACTTCTCCCAGGATAAAACAAGATGAACCTCAATGCAGCACTGAAGGATGCGGTCTAGGCAGTCAAGACAAGCATCGAACCCATCACCATAGACCGAAAAATCATCATGAAGAACTCTAAATAGTTACCCACCATGTCCGTGAAATGGACAACATGCACCTTTGGAATGTCGCTGAGGCATTACATAAACCAAAGGGCATCCGTCTGAAAGAGTAAATCCCAAACGAACAGGTGAGTGTTATCTTGTCCTGATCTTCGGGCACAATGGCCACTTGGTTATAGCCAGAGTACCCATCAAGAAAGCAGTAATGACTCTTCCCAGTTGTACTTTCTATAATCTGATCAATAAAAGGCAGCGGGAAATGATCCTTCTTGGTGTCCTGATTCAATCGTTTATCGTCCACACAGACCCTCCAAGAAGCAGGTACCCGGATAGCTATCTCCTCTCCAGAATCACTCACAACTGTAATGATGCCCATCTTCTTGGGCACCACATGTAATGGACTAATCCACTTGGAGTCGGAGATGGAGTAGATAAAATCGACGCTCTGCCATTTCGATATCTCCTTCATGACTACCTCTCGAAGATTCGAGTTCAGCCGTCGCTGGAACTCATGCGATGACTTAGTGTCCTCTTCGAGATAGATATGGTGGGAGCACATGGCCGGACTTATCCTTTGGAGATCAGCCACATTCCATCCTATTACCTTGCGGTTCTTTTCAAGAACATCCATCAAGCGAGATTCTCGCTCTCCAGTCAAATCTGCTGAGATAATGACTGGGTACATCTCATGCTCACCCGCAAGGAATCTATACTTCAGCGACTGCGTCAAGGGCTTCAGTTCTGAACAACTGTGAGCGGGAAAATCTGGCTTCTGAAATTTATGAGTGAATGCAACCAAATCTGTGTGGGAGAACTCTCACTAATCTTGAAAAACTGGTGTAGACTGCCCTGCTGGTGTATCGATAATCTGTGTCGGCAAGGTATCCACCCTAGCTGATGGCTCTGTGGAAATCAGACAAGGCAGTAAATCATCAAACTCTGCACAATTTATGTATGAATCCGAGGGATCTGAATCTGAATTACAGGAAATATACTCCGCCCCACTGTCCTGAACACATTCTATAGCATCGAATGTGTCCTCTGCCAAGAGTGTACTCTCCAAGCTCTCCTCTGCTGGAATCGGTGAGTCTGCAGTGTCCGAAGGTGAAAGGAGGGCTCGTGAAACAGGATTGGACCAAGCGGCTTCATCATCACTGATCACAAAGTTGCAATCATGGTAGACGTCTCGCTCTGCCTCTGTCATCTGCTTTGAATCACTGTGCTGCTCTGAGCAAGCTGAATCTCATGCTCTAGTCTCGTCGATCGTCTCTATTTGTATACTCTCGCCCTCAACTCGAAAGTACACCCTCCCACTATCATGATCGAATACCACCTTGGATGTGGCCAAGAATGGACGTCCTAGAATGATGGGGGTATCATCACAGATTCAGGGATCTCTATGTCCAACACAATGAAGTCCACAGAGAATTTCAGGCCCTGAATTGTGACGACCATGTCCTTCAACAACCCCTTCGGTCTCTTAAGAAATCTATCAGCAAACTGAAGGACTATCCTGCTCTGTCGAAGACGGTCAAACTCGAATCAGTCGAGTAAGGCCGTCGGAATAAGGTTGATGGAAGAGCCGTTGTCTAATAGAGTACGGTCGAATCTCTGCTCATGAATATGGCATCTGATATAGGGAGCTCCTGCATCTGACCTCTTGGCTGGGAGACGATTCTGGATGGCGAAGTAGGTGGCACGAGCAAGCACATGGATCTCTGCATTATGGTTCCTCTTCTTCCTACGGATGGTGGTCTTCTCTCTTAGGTTCCTCTGGAAGAGGGGGATGTGCTTAAGTTCCTCCTATAGAGTTAGCTGAATCTGAAATCTATCAATCATCTGCTGGCTTGAGGGAAGGGGATGACCGGGCCCTCCTCAGATAGAGGGCTAGGAATGGGTCCATGTTGCTGAGAAGAAACATAATCCATACAAATATCACTATAAAGCATCACATATGGACTCGAAGATGGAGAACCCTTTCCTTTATTGATTTGTTTGGTATTTTCTGTAGAGTCCCGTGGTACAAAAACTGGAGGAAATACAACTGGAATAGAAGGGGTGGACTCATTACCACCACGACATCACGAAGTGTAGCATCAACGCCGCACTTTGGCATAGCATCTAGATCTCTGGTGGCATCAGCACCACCCTCTGCATCTAGTGACACGACGGCCTCAGTACTGTCAGCTGGATCAACATCCTTAGTGGCGTCAGCGCCACCATCATCATCATTATAAGAGACATCAACATCGCTACCCTCTTCGCCCGACGCTCTTGCATCCTCGTGGTGTCATTGCTTAGACGAGGCACCGTCGACTAGCATCCTACCGCTCCTAAGTGTAACAAAGTTAGCATCAAATTTATTTGAAGTAATATCATCCAATAAATCACTAGGAGTGGTAATCTATGTGAACTGTACCTTCTCGGATTTTCTTTTTAGCTTATTCGGGTTGGGTTCGATCTGAGCGGGTATGGCGGTCTTTCCCTTGATGATCTCCCTCATCTCCTGGTGGAACTTGTCCATCTCCTGCTTGAATGTGGCATGCTGGTCGGAAAGAAGGTGGGCTAGATCATCGAGTGTTGGGTTCTCGTAGGTTGTCCCATGAGAACCGGACGGGTTGCCACTTTGAAAGTGAGGTTGTTGCTGGGAAGGATGAGGGGAAGCTGAGAGTACTGCTGAGGTTGCTGCTGGTGCTACCTCCACGGTTGTACTTGCTGGTAGGGACGAGGACACAATTGGTAATGCTGCTGATGTGGCTGGTGGGAACTGGGGCTGCTGCTAAGGTTGGTTGCATTGTCCACCCTGAGCTGGAGGCTACTACTAAGATGAGGCATCTCCGATCGACCACATGAATCCGGGAAGATCTCGGCAGATCTCGGGTTGTTGTCGATCATACCAAATCCCGTTGACTTCCATCAACGGCTCTTGATCGAAGGGGAGTGGAGGAAAAACTGCCATGGGCTGATCCTGTTGGTACACCACCATTTGAGTGTCCTGAGACGGTGGTGGTTGAAGGTACTGGTGCCGCGACTGTTGGAATGGCTCGGCCTGGATATGGTGGACCTGTTGGTGCGAGACGGAGTGCTGGGTTGAGCTGTTGCTGCTAGGATCAGCCCGTGACCTGAGACGGGGCTAAGAAGCCGTCTGTGCCTCCTGGAGACATATGATCTGGGTCTTCATGTCACTCAATGTTTGTTCCAACTGGTCAATCTGCGTCACGCCCTGGCCCTGCTTCTTCTTGATAATCTCGATACGGTCCAGCTTCTCGCTAATGATTCCCATATCAGCGGCCGATGACTCTACATGTGTTGCGCCTGCTGAAGATGTGGAAGGTCCTGCATCGACTCGTGTTATCCTCTGATAGGACACGACATGGGGTGAGGGCTTCCCCTGAGTACAGAGATGGGTCTGGGACATGATAGTGTAGTTCTCATCCATCTTCTCGTATATGGCCCAGACCTGGTATTCATCCATGGTGAAGTAGGAGCCCCCACAAGAAGCATTCACAAGCCCCTGCAGCTAGGGATGGGCATGGGCCAGGCTGGGCCGGGCCCAGAAGGGCCCAGGCCCAAGCCCACTTAAAAACTTCGGGCCTTGGGCTGGGCCTAGGCCCGTAAAATTTTATTTGGTTCAGCCCAAGCCCAGGCCCGGCCCAATTCCTATGGGTTGGGCTTGGACCAGGACAGCCCATCTTAACCCATTATATTATTAACTTTGAGTTTGTGTTTAAAGTCAATCTCAATTCAAGTTAGACGAGCTAAAATTGTTTAAAACATATGCCATAATACTTGTGAAACAACTAAAACTCAATTCTACCGGAGATGATTTCTCATTTTATACAAGTCCACTCAATGTTATATACCATAAACGTCTCTCGTTACCGAAATTGAAAGAGTGAACAAAGTTTACACAGTAACAACAATAGGTGCACCCGTCACTACATGTTAAAAAATGGGCATAATGCTCGTATTGGGTAAAGGTTCAATAATAGAAAATATTCTAATGGAAAAAATAAACACTAAAAAATTCAAGAATAACCACCAAAATCTAAGACATCGACTAATTAAGAAAAATTAATTCTGAAATGAAGTAAAATGATCATCAACTCATATGTCCCACACCTGACTTTCTTGATTTATAAACATTGTATGAAGATATGATACATGAACATAGTGTGCATGACAGGTGAGAGTTTCCATACATGTAGGATATGGGAAGGGTTCGGGCCCTCTTCGGGTCGGGCCCGTGGGCTGGGTCGGGCTGGGCCAAGCCAAGCCCGAGCCCGGCCCGAAAAAAATTCGGGCCTAAAAATTAGGCCCAAGCCCGGCCCAATGTTCATTTGGGCTTGGGCCGGGCCGAGCTTTTTGGGCTGGGCTTCGGGCAGCCCAATGCTCATCCCTACCTGCGGCTCCGGTGTCAACCCATAAAAGAAACTTTGTACTAGATTGGGTCGGGATATGTCATAATGTGAACACCGGCCAATGAGCTCTCAGAAGTGATCCCATGCCTCATGGAACTGCTCGTTGGGGATCATGGAGAAATTGTTGATCAGAGCTCTAGCTGCGTTCGTCCAGCCAAGTGGATAGTACTTATTCGTGTACTCGGTTCGGAGCTGCTCCCAAGAAGTGACATATCTCTCCAAATGCTTTATCCAGTAGGCTGCTCTCATGGCCTCAAATTTCAGCGAAATTCAGTCGAATATCGATATCCAGTCGAAATCGAAATTCAATCAAAATGACCGAAATGATCGAAATATGGGGTCCTAGTACAAAAAATGACCGAAATTCCGGTCGAAACTCCATCGAAACTCCACCGAAATTCTATTTTGGTCGATACCGAAATGGTGATCAAAATCGACATTTAGGGCCTTGGCTGCTCTGTCGACCAGGGAGAATGGAAAAGCCATCATCATGATGGTGCCCTCGTCCACATGTCTGTCATGGACCGTGTCGCAGATCATTTTGAATTCTTGAAGATGCAGATGCAGCCCCTCGGTGGCTAGCCCATGGAACTTTGGCAACAACTGAATCGTCTTAGGGAAGAGATTGAAATCTCTCAGAATCGTCGGAAGCTGGATCCAACGATGTGTAAGATTCGCACCAGGGTTGTGCAACTCCCTCATCGGTCTCGCTGGTCGGACTGGCTCCTATGGATCCTCAGGATGCGGTCCCTCTCCTCCTCTAATCTCTGGTATCTCTCCACCGTCTAGTCAGTTCGGCTCTCTGAGGTCAGCTCGCATCTGGGCCATCTCTCTGCGCATATCTACCATGAAAGCTCCCTGGTCTCTGTTCTATCTCTACATCATCTCCAAGGAATCTAACAGAGTGTTGTTGATGGTGCCCTGATCTAATACATATGTGGTGGTCTGGGACTGTCTATATGTGTGCTCCTCGCTGCTGACCATCTGTTGGGTTTCTGCAAAGGCAAAAGACCCGAACTCATGTATCGTCAAATGAACAAATGTCTGCTCCGGCCTCTTCTCTGGCACCTCGAGACTGGTAGAATCATGGTCGAGGGGGAATAGGGCGGAATCGAACTTAGGTTCGGGGAGCGGGTCTGGGCTCTCGCGAACCATGGATGAATGGGGCGGAGTGCTCGAAAGCGGTGCAGCCAAGGGCTGCCTAAGGGACCTCCGACCCATCATTGTGATATGGAGAAAAGGATGATGGGATCTAGAAACAAACAAGGCTAGCAAACAAACTCGCTCTGTTAAGGATATCGCGGCCTGCTTTACCGGAAATCGGAGCGATCCTCACTGGAGAATGACTAACCCCAAGATCAGTAGTCTAACGAGAGTTCAGGTATGACTCCAGTCTAGTGTACGGGTCACTCTCTCATATAATCAAACCAAACAATGAGGTGATTGATCTTCCAAGACAGATTTTTAAGTCGAGTGTCTTTTAGGGCCACGTGTGTTTAGCAGTCCCAATTTTATGATTATCACTTTTTAGGTATTTTTCAATAAGCAAACAAACGCCTAATGAATTTTTCGATTCTCTTGATTATTTATAGTCCAAAAACAAGGGGGAAGAAGTCGAAAAAACCTATATGATGCATGCAAAGTAAGAGATGCGTACCTGCCGCCAGCAGTCTACATGCAAGGTGATATGCGCATAAAATGAAAGACTGAAAGTAAACTAATCTAAATGATGCAAGAAGAAAACAGCCTTAGATGAGCAATTTCTATACGAGAAGAACTGTAGCTAGCTAATTAGGCTAAGTCCGGAGTCTGATCTTGGCAACCACTCAGTGCCCGCCACAACGGGTCCTGCTAGCACTGTATGTGGTTCCTCACGGCACACGGACTCGAGTCTGATTAAGCTAACTTTTTATTATGATTTATTAATAAGGTTCAATTACGAACTATAGGTGCAGGTAAATAATTATGGGTTGGGCCTAAATCAATCAGGTCAAAGTCAGAGAAATTCCTAAGTCTAATGGCCAAATTCTTCGAGAATCAAAAAATGAAAGTCGATAAAATCAAAATCGATGAAAACCGTAGTGAGGTCCCCCGAGCACACCGGTGCTCGGTGAAACAGACCCTGATATAGCCAAGTGTCCAAAACTGTCCAAGGTTCATGTATTATTACAATAATAATATGCTGAAAATGACTAACTAACTAAACTACTCTATGAGCTATAACTAAGTCCTCAGCTGCTCCTGCTTCTCCTTGAGTATGGGTCTCCTTCAAAGCGGTCCTCGGGCGGTTCCTCGCACAAAAAACAAAACAGAAAAGGGTTAGAACACATTTACAATGAATATAGGTAGAAGAAGATAAAAGATAAGGTTTAAAAACTGACTACTAAGTCGTGCTCCCTGGCAACGACGTCATTATCTCCTTTCCCCTCTTCTTGAGCTGGTTGAACTTGAACTTAGAAGGGAATACCCTGCTCCACGAGGGAAGAGCTGCCAGACTAAGGCATTAGAGTTACCTTTTTGAGGGAGGCTGTTACTTTACCATTTCTGAGGTGGGGAGCTACATATCACTTACACAGTACAAGAAAAGATTCATGGTCATTAGAGTTTGTGTATGTAGACTTGTTCTGATCTGGGTTATTGAGGATTCTTGACCATAGATTAGTGGAACTTAGAGATCATTGAGTCTAAAACCTAGATCCAAATAAGGTTCCGACAAATCATTAATCCAAAGGTTTGACTGAACTCCATACTTCAATTTAATGAAGACGAGTTTAACAATCAACCTTGATTCTCCTTCTTTTTCTTTTCTTCTCATTTCCACTTCTTTTTCAAATAAGTGTTTACTAAGGGACCATCAAAGGTAAAGTATAGGAGATGATGAATCCCTGATTCTCACTCTTTATTCTTTAATTTTAGCAATTTATCTTGGCAAATCAACATGTAGATAGAGGCAAATACAGTAAGTCATCATTATACATAAGTTTGTTAATATTGTATAATTAGCATGTATCTGTGCAAAAATAAAAGAATAAAGGAAAAGAAAAGGAATGAAGTATTTAGATTAAATACAGAGTGACCCGAACCCAAGAGAAGGCCAAGCATTGGCCTGATCGCCAAATAAAACAAGTAGAGGGAGATAGGGCCTACTCCATATTGTACATATTATATGTGTAATTAAATAATTATTTTTGGATAAAATAAAAATAGGGTGTTCTTTTTACTTCCTTGTATATAGTCTAAAAATAAAACAAAATTCAGAAAAATAAAACAAAATAAAATAGAAATTCTCTCTACCTTGTGCAAAATACATGTATATATGCTTCATTCCCACCTTATTATATACTTGTAAATAAATAATAAAAATAAAATAAAAATTATTTTATACTGTAAAAATTATGTTATAAATAAACAAAATATAAAAATTGGGGTATTTATGCTAAAATAAAAATAATTGTACAAAATACATAGGTATATTATACATGTATATAATACATTATACTATATAAACATTAAATTATTTTCATAAAAATAAATAAAAATCATGGGAAAATAGTTTGAAAAATAACGAATATTTTTCACAATTTTTGATTTAAAATCATTTATTATTTTTTATTTATTTGTTAGTATTTTGTAGATTCCAATTCTCTGATTGGTCCACGTCAATTCGTTGACCCAGGTCCACGCCCTCTTCAAGGGCTTGACCCGACCCGACCTCGTCCCCAGACCGATTTCTTCTTATTTTCTTAATCGGGTCACACATCCCCTCACCCCGATTCTTCGCCCGTAGCTTCCCCTTGGATCCAAGACCTTCACGGATCCCTAGGAAGGCGCGGATCTTCCTAGGGTTGTGTTCCCTCGCCCGATTCTTCTAGCTCTTGGGAATGCTATAAAGTATCTTCTTCTGCTTCCCAAGAGCGGCCGCTCGTACCTCACTCCATCTTCGACCCCTAGCCACCTCCAGCTGAGTGACAGCCGCTCGGAGAACCCTTCAGAGCTCGGTTTGGTGCAGTGAAGATGACGCTCACCCTTCATGGCCAGAGATCCGTCGCGAGCAGCCTCCCCGACCTTCCGCATCGAGGTTGAGGCTATTACCCCGTCATCCATCTTCGCCTGAAGCTCAGGAGCACCCCCGGATCTTCAGGTATCCCTTATTTCCGTCATATATACTTGTCCGATCCGATCTTCTCATTCATCGCCGTTGTACTCCTATTTGCTCCGACCAGCTGGTCGGAGCCTCGTTACCCACATCCAACCGTTTCGATCGACCCTATGACACACGCTTCACCTTTCACCGCAACCTGATCATCCCTAGCCCCGATCTTCAGGTCGAGATTAGGGTTGAGATCTCCTCTACCACCTTCGCCGGAGATCAAGCTTCGCCCCCCCTCTGCTTCTTTAGTTTTTAGCATCAATAACCTGGACCGGAGCAAAGCCCCGAGTCCTAACTTTCCTGTGCAGGTGTTCGTGTGTGCTAAGAGCCCCAATTCCGTCCACCAACAAGTTTGCTGGAGCAGCTCCAGGTCATCTTCGCCGTCACCCACATCCGATCGTGGGCTCCTCCATCGGACCCACTCAGTCGACGCAGAGGACCTCTACGATCAATCCCGTGCCTCCCGATCGACCATCGGAGCTGAGGATCACCTCCTTAGCTCTGGTGAAACTCGCCTCGATGTTGTTCATCCAGGCCCTCTAAGCACCATTAGATCGACCGTCCTCCTCTAGATCACATCCACGCCGCCGACAGCAGCAGCCTTCCGGGCTGTTAGATCGCAGCTTTAATGCATTTACGCCCCACATCCTCGACAGTTTCTGATGCATCAGATCAGACACCTGCACATCTTAGACACACGTCCACACATAGCCATCAGCCACCATGTGTCCCTCCCGCACACCGCACGCGCCTGCAAGGGTATATTGCATTATTTACCCTACATTTTTTATGGTTTATGTTTTAGTTTGTTAA
The DNA here is from genome assembly GCA_037367405.1 of Ottelia alismoides. Classification (NCBI taxonomy): domain Eukaryota; kingdom Viridiplantae; phylum Streptophyta; class Magnoliopsida; order Alismatales; family Hydrocharitaceae; genus Ottelia; species Ottelia alismoides. The sequence continues at coordinate 827,033 of JAZKJV010007397.1, forward strand.
ATAAAGTTGTAGTATGAAATATTTCCATATTAGTCCTTAATGTTTCTAGTATTTACACTTTACTCCTCTCTGTCTGAAAACACGTGCATAATCACGTGCCCTATGGTGTTTTTGCATATTTTATTTTAGACATCTTGATGGTTAATATTTGAATGAAATGTTTTCTGTATTTGCATTTATGCCCCTGTGAATAATTTATTGAGCAAGTTCGTTATTTCTTGGGAATTTTGCATTGATGCTCCTGGACTTTATATGTGAGTTATTGCTTAGTCTAGAAACTTAGAATATTTGCAAATAGGCCCCTACAACATGCGTGCTTTGTTTTAATTCAAATAATAATCAAATTCACTCTAAAATTCCCTAAAAATTACCAGTAGCTCATGTTACTGTGTGTTAATTTTTGTGAAGCAATTTGATTTTATTTGATATTTTCTAAAATAAAAAACCCCTAAAAACGTGTCTGCCTGGTTTATAAAATACCAAAAAATATAAAAATATCTCTAAAAATTCTATAAAAATTGATGTGTGTTGTTTTTAGTGTGTTTTCACTTCAGTATTGTTTTTGTTCCACTATCTCTTATAAAACACCTAAAAATCACAAAAGACCAAAAAAATATAAAAATTCTCAAAAATTCTAGAGAAGTCAAAAAAATGTGATTCCAGATTCTGTAATTACATCTTTTTCTCTACTTTTTCATAAAATAGCAACCAGACCTTTTAAGCAATTTTAGCTTTTTAATTTTGCCTTTAGATAGTGCTCAGGCGATCTAGGATAAGTGATATCAAAGGTCGTTGCAACCTCAATCCCCCGAGCTGGACTCAACAAGAAAATAAAGACTAGAAATGAAACAAGCAAAGCAACAAATCAAGTGTAGCGGTCTCCTCTATATATTTAACATGGTATAGCGATCGTGGTCAAACACAAGGAGCACGGGCGAAGCCTACGAAGTAGTTGAGAATTCAGAAAAGAACAAGCATATTTTTGTGGTTTTTAATTTGCAATTTTTTTATATTTTCTAATAAGAAAATGAACAATGGACAAAGGAAATCACACTTCAACCATTTTTATTAAGATTAACAATGCTCAAAAATTTGAAATAAAAATATTTTTATATTCTTAAAATATGCAAGTATTTTTGGCAATTTTCTAAAGTTTTTCTGATTTTTATATAATTTTATAAATAAAATAAACACAAAACAGGGGAACATTATTCAGCCGTGACCTATAGGCAAAATTAAAATTCTAAAATTGTCTGAAAGGCCTGGATGCTATTTTTTATGAAAAAGTAGAGAAAAGGACCTGATTACAGAAACTGAAATCACATTTGTTTTCTATAATTTTTGAGAATTTTTATAAGATTTTTGATTTTTTGTGATTTTTAGGTGTTTTATAAAATATAATAGAACAAAACCAGTACTGAAGTGAAAACACACTAAAAACAACACAAGAAATTTTTATAGAATTTTTAGAGATATTTTATATTTTTTTGGTATTTTATAAACTAGACAGATACGTTTTTAGGAGTTTTTTATTTTTATAAAATTCCAAATAAAATCAAATTGTCTGACAAAAATTACAAAAAATGTTACAAAGTAGCAGGAGCTACTGTTAATTTTAGGGAATTTTTGGAATGAATTTGATTATTATTTGATTTAAAACAAATCACACAGGTTTTAGGGGCCTATTTGCAAATATTCTAAGTTTCCAAATTAAGCAATAACACAGAAATAAAGTTCAGGAGCATCAATGCAAAATTCCCAGGAAATAATGCACATGCTCAATAAATCGCGATGCACGTGAGGGACACGTGGTGGTCGCTGGTTGCATGTAGATGTGCGGCTCAGATGTGCAGGTGTCAGATCTGATGCCTCAGGAACTATCGAGGATGTGAGGCGCAGATGCATTAGAGCAGCGATCTAATGACCCACAAGGCTCCTGTTGTCGGCGGCGTGGATGTGATCTGGAGGAGGATGGTCGATCCAACGGTGCTGAGAGGGCATGGATGAACAGCGTCGAGGCGAGTTTCACCAGATCTAAGGAGGTGATCCTCAGCTCCGATGGTCGATCGGGAGGCACGGGAATGATCGTAGAGGTCCTCCGTGTCGATTGAACGGGTCCGATGGAGGAGCCCACGGTCGGATGTACGTGACGACGAAGATGACTAGGAGCTGCTCCGACGAACTCATTAGTGGATGGAACTGGGGCTCTAAGCACGTGTGAACACCTGCAAAGGAAATCTAGGACTCGGGGCTATGCTCTGGTCCGGGTTATTGAAAATAAAAACTAAAGAAGCGGAGGGGGCGAAGCTTGATCTCCGGTGAAGGTGGTAGAGGAGATCTCGGCCCCAATCTCGACTTGGAGATCGATGCTAGGGATGATCAGGTTGCGGTGCAAGGTGAAGCGTGTGTCGGATGGTCGATCGGAATGGATGGATGTGGGTAACGAGGCTCCGACCAGCTGGACAGAGCAGATAGGAGTGTGGTGGCGATGAATGAGAAGATCAGATCGAACAGGGATATACGAAGGAAATGAGGGATACCTGAAAATCTGGGAGTGCTCCTGAGCTTCAGGAGAAAGATGGCTGATGGGGAAATATCTTCAACCTCGATGCGGAAGGTGGGGGAAGGCTGCTCGCGGCGGATCTCCGGCCACTAAGGGTGAGTGTTGTCTTTATTGCTCCAAACTGGGCTCCGAGGGGTTCTTCGAGCAGCTGTCACTCAACTAGAGGTGGCTAGGGGTCGAAGAGGGAGTGAGGTACGAGCTGCCGCACCTGGGAGGCAGAAGAGGATACTTTATAACATTACTAGGATCTGGAAGAATCGTGCGAGGGAACGTAATCTTAGGAAGATCTGCGCCTTCCTAGGGATCCGAAGGTCTTGGATCCAAGGGGAAGCTACGGGCGAAGAATCGAGGCGAGGGGATGCGTGACCCGATTGGGAAAATAGGAATAAATTGGTCCGATGATGAGGTCGGGTCGGGTCAAGCCCTGGAAGAAAGCGTGGACCTGGGTCAATGAAATGACGTTAGACCAGTCAGAGAATTAGAATTTACAAAATACTTTACAAATTAAATAAAAAATAATAAATTATTTTAAATCAAAAGGTGTATAAAATGAAAAATATTCATTATCTTTCAAACTATTTTTCTGTGATTTTTATTTATTTTTATGAAAAATAATTTAATCTTTATATAGTATAAAGTATTGTATACAGGTATAATACACCTATGTATTTTGTACAATTATTTCTATATTTTTATTTTTGCATAAATACCTCAATATATTTTGTATATTTAACATAATTTTTGAAGTATAAAATAATTTTTATTTTATTTTTATTATTTATTTACAACTATATATAAATAGGGAATCAAGCATATATACATGTATTTTGCACAAGGTAGAGAGAATTTCTATTTTATTTTGTTTTATTTTTCTGATTTTTGTTTTATTTTTAAGACTATATACAAGGAGGTAAAAAGAACACCTTATTTTTATTTTATCCAAAAATAATTATTTAATTACACATATAATATATACAATATAGAGTAGGCACTATCTCCCTCTACTAGTTTTTTTTGGCGATCAAGCTAATGCTTGGCCTTCTCTTGGGTTCGGGTCACTCTTTATCTATTCTAAATACTCCTTCCTTTTTCTTTTCCTTTATTCTTTTATTTTTGCACAAATACATGCTAATTATGCAATATTAACAAACGCATGTATAATACTAACTTATTGTATTTACGTATATCTACATGATGATTTACCAAGATAAATAGCTAAAATAAAAGAATAAAGAATGATAATCAAGGATTCATCACTCCCCTCAATTGGCGTGGGAGCAGGTATACATCCCAACTTCATAGTTTCATTTAACACATCCATAGCATATTTTCTTTGACAAATAACAAGACCTTCATTTAACCTTGCTAATTCAATATCCAGAAGACACTTTAAGTTCCCAAGATCCTTTAGATCAAATACTGTAGTAAGTTCTCCTTTTAATCATGTTATATTCTCTTCATTGTCTCATGTGTTAATCATGTCATCAACATAAACAATAAGAAGAGTCATTTAATTTCACATTTCTTAACAAATAGAGAGTGATCACCATTACCTTGACAATGTCCTAATTTGATCAACACAGTTCTAAGCCTCTCGAACCACGCACTAAGAGATTGTTTAAGTCTATATAATGCTTTCTTCAATTTGCAGCATTCTCCTATCTTCTCATGGCCTGGTGGCCTATGTATGTAGATATCTTCATGAAGATCTCCATTCAAGATAGCATTCTTAACATCTATATGATGGAGCTTGCATTTCATTGATAACATCAATAAAGAGAATAATCCGCAATCTATTCTTTTTTGCTACATGGACAAAAGTCATTGGGAAGTCAATTGACTGAAACCATTTGCAACAAGTCTAGTCTTGTATCTTTCTGCTTGTTCATTCAACATGTACTTTATGGTGTAGAACCACTTTAGACCTACCAAATGCACCTCATATAGAATATCCATAATGTCCCAAGTATAGTTTTTCTCAAGGGCCTCCATATCCTCATGCATAGCCTGAAGCCATCTAGGATCAGAGCCACCTTTAACGAGATTCTTAGGAATTACAGTAGTAGAAAATGAAGAGATAAAGCATTTATAATTTTTCCTAAGTTTATAAATAGCCAACATATTTGTTAATAGGGTATTTAGTACACTCTACATATCTAAAAGGGGGTTTTCTCTCCCTTTTCCCATATCTCCGTGTGATGGGATCCCCTTCAAGGATAATCAACCCATTAACATTCCCATCTTGAACATTATCATTAACTTCCTTTTCCATATCACTTTATATATTAGAGATTGAATCACTAATGGAAGTGGAGGAACTTAGATTATTTAGGGAATTGGATTCTCTAATTTTCAATAGGGCCACTTGGTGTTCATTCTTGCTGCAAACTTTTTCACACCAATGAGGAGACTGAGACTTCCAACCATCTGTTTGTGTGTCATTTCCAATTGAATTATCTAAAAAGCTTGTAGAATTTATCAGAAACATCTAAGAGAAGAATACCAAAGTGTGATTTTTTATAAAGTTCAGAGACAATAATGTAAATAAAACTAATAGTAAGGGCATACTTATAATTACTGAAAAGAATCCAACAGAAATGAATATTTCATAATTCATTTATTTAGTGGGAAAACTATAGAGAAAATACAAAATGTATGAAATTACAAAAAGGTCTTTTGAGGAGTGAAATGACATTAAGAAAAACTTAGTAGAAAAGAATGCAAATGTCATGGAATATAAAAACGAATTTGGAGAAACTACATAGAAAATTGATAGAGTTTAGAGAATTGCAGATAAGCCCTAGAAGGATAAAAAAGCAAATATGAAAAGAGGAAAAAAAGAAAATACATTTTTGTAATAAATAAAAAATAGACTTTGGGTAAATTGTAAGAAATAATCAAAGTTTTAACTAATTAAAAAAATGTCCTAAACTTATAATAAAATAAAATAAAAATGAGAAAAGGTCTGTGGGACCTCTTTTTTCTCCTATATGGTGACGGCGTATGTGGCCATGCTCGGCCACAATGGCGAGCACGACAGCTAAAGCAAACGAGGGGAGGGTCGGAGGTGACAACGCGACTATCAACCGCGTCGAAAAGGGGAGGAGATTGATGAATCTTCATTTCATCACCTTTATGCTGTCATTTTAGCCTTAAAAACCTAGTAAATGCATGTAAATACCTCTAATTTAGGCAAATTAGCTTTCATACATTATTGTACAAATTGTGTATAAAATACTGTTTCTAATGCCAAAATTATAGAATAAAGAAAACAAAATAAAAAGAATAGAATATCAAAGATATTTTATGACCCTAAACCCTGATACATAGGCATCTTGATGACTAGGTTGACAAGAAATAAAATAGGGGGAGATAAGGGCTATGTATTCAATAAAAATCCCTTTTATTTATTCATTTATTATTCATTTTTGGTACCTATTTTATTTTCTATTTTTTTATACTTCAAATAAAGAAACTTTGTACATGAAATTTGTAGATGATAAATTATAGAAAAATACAAAATTAATTTCACACAAAAACAATATACAGTGTAAAAGATATATTCTAAACAATATTCCAAAATCCCAACTTCCTAGACCCATATCTCTCAAATGAAAACTCAAAATAAATTAAAATAATCTATAATTTATATAACTTTTAATAATCTATTCAATAAAGATTGTTTTATATTTTTTGGAGATAAGGTGTCAAAGTTAGGTTTTGGACCCCTATTGTATAGTATACATGATTAAAATAATCATTTTATTTATTATTTTTATCATTTATATTTTTGTAATTTGTAAATATTATTTAGAATATATGTGCATATTAAAACTGAAACAAAACCGTAAAGAAAATATTAAAATAAAATATGTATATAAAATACATAGATGAAATACCTATAATTATACATATATATTAAATATACCTATTTATTTAAGTGTAAAATATTATATCAGGAAAATACAATAAAAATATATTGAAGTATATAAAAATAAGTTATAATTATATAAAATAATAAAATCAAATAATAAAATCAAAAATACAAAATTAGAATAAAAATAAAAATCCCTACAGCATAGATAAATATATCTATATCTTAACCCTAAAAAATAACTTGTAATTAATAACCACTATAAATAAATAAAAAATCATAATAAAATGCTTCGTAAAATAATATACATTCTTTATTTTATAACTTAAAATTAATAAAATTATTTTTTTATTTTTTATTCATTTTAAATAATTTTTGGTCGATTTTTTTCTAATTGGTCTACGTGGACTAACCAGGTTCACCCAACCGTTGACCTCGGTCAACTTTCTGACCGAGGCCCTAGGTTTGCCAGACATGGTTTTTAACCCTTCTTATCGTTTTTTTTACAAACCTATTATTTCACCTATTGGCATGGGTTCCTTGACCAACTTTCTTCCTCGATCTATTACCATACACGCCGCATTGATATCTCGATCCATGGAACGTTGCAACGTTGTCACCACCTCGTTCTTCCCCTGGTCCAATCGCCTGTACATATACCTCCCCGACCTTTCTCTCTTTTGAACCCCGTTTGACTAAGTTTAGCCCCTCCCTTTTGGTGCCCTGGATAGAGGAAGGTGACAGCTTCCTCCCCTGCACTTTAGCGACGGAGTTGGATGAGATCTAGGATAGGTTCCGCCCTCTCCGGCCATCGGCCATCGAGGTCCCTATCTCATGGATCTGTCGGTGCGGTGTCCCACTTTTCTTGCATTTTTTTAGCTTAGTATTAGCTCCTAGGTTAATCTCCTGCATTTATTTCATATTTTTGTTCTGTGAGTTAGTGTTAACCCCCCCCCCATCGTAGTTTGTCGAAGCTCCGCTCCGGCGAACCTTCCACCATGCTCCTCCAAGTTCTCTGCCATGCCTACCGCCCTCACATCATTTCCCTTCACTTCTACTGCACCTCGCCCCACTCCAGACCAACCGATCCTCGCAGGATCGAATTTTGGGTGCTCCAACTCCCCTCACCTCACCGGAGCACGTCCTCACCGACGTCCCACGCTTCTACATTCTGATGGGATGAGGCAGTTTTCCCTCGTCTCTAGTCTCTTCCTATGCAGGTACAAGGACTATAGCAATAACTGGAGCGATTTCGGTGGCTCGCCTGAGGGTCTTGGATCTGCAAAGCTCTGCCGCCCTCTCGGGAGCCCTCCGGCCATCGCTAGAATCTTTGGAGACTTCTAGCCATCAGAGAACCCTCACAGGAAGCGCATGGGCCTCCTTGGAGCATCACATCATGACAAAGGAGGGAGGTATAGCTGGAGGAAGCTCACCTCGCCGGAGCTTCCTCCATGTTCTTCCTCATCCTCCCTCCGCCGTTGGATTAGGAACGAGTTCTCAGATAACATCAGGTCTGTTGGATCGAGCCTAGCCTGCACCATTATATCATCCCCGGCAATCTAATCTGGGCCGTAACTGTGAACCGTCATCGGTCGCTCCCAGCGCGAGGCAAGTGGAATCAGGAGCACCGACGGATTGCATGTGCTTTGAGTATTTTGCAACATCACCCGAAGCATTTTTTATTTAATTAACAATATAAAAACTTTAATTTGTCATTCTTTAAGTTTTGTAAAAATTGCAAAGGAACCCCCAGGCTTTTAATATTAGCGTTTAGGTGCAGCTACATCACCTCACGACTCCCCCCTCCCACGTAAGATGGTAATTTTGCAAGCATACCCCCAGGGGATTGGTTATTCGCATTTAATCCATAAGTTTTGTAATTGTATTCAGTATTTTTGGGAAAATTTTCTCGAATGTCCATGTAATTTATTTTATTTACAAAAATGTCCCTATCAATATTGTAGTTTCTCTTTGTTTTCTCTATTTATTTCAAATAGCAATTATGCTCGAAAAAATCCAAAAAATATATGTAGGTTCTTGATTGCTTATATTTTCACAACTATATTTTATTTTAGCATTTTGGGATTTTAATTATTTATAAAAAATCAAAAAGAGCACTTTTGTCCCTATTTAGTAGAAATACATAAAAAATACAAAATCATTTTGAAAAAATCCAAAAAACATTTTTTTTATTTATTTATGTATTTTTAACCTTCAGACCAAAAATCTCTAAAAATTGCAAAAGAAAAATCTTAAAAATCGAAAACCCCCAAAAATACTTATAAAAAACTATAAAATTTTAAAAAAACCCAAAAATATTGTTTTGTTTTATAATTTTGTTTATATTATTATCTAACTATTAAAATTGATTTGGAAAATTTTAGGTTCCATCTTGTATTATTATTTTCCATTTTAATTTTTTCCTATTATTTTATCCTTATTTTAAGCTATTTTTTAACTTTAAAAATACATAAAAATTAATAAAATTCAATAAAAATCACAAAAATAGTAAAAAATACCTAAAAACCCAAAAATATTTTATTTTATTTATTTTGACTATATTTATTATTATTTATATCTATATTAGCTTATATTATATGTATACTTTATATATACCTGTATTGTATATTTTCAAAAGAAAAGGAAAATAAAAAATATTAAACACAAATAAAATAAAAAAATTAAAAATAAAAATCCTGCAAAAAAACATAGTCAAAGATTTCAGAATCATCTCTTGTGCTTCATAGTCCAAACTATCTAGTTTTCTCCATGTGATCGACCTCTACATGCTTGCACACTATACACATCCATTGTAGAGTTATAATAAATTCTAGCTCTACACTTTCTTTTCAATTCTTGATCTTTACTTATGGGTTAATTGTTGATTGATTGAGGATTTTTGTGGTTCACCACAATGATTGTGTCTCCGCCTTGTGCGAGACATATTTTGACCCGCACAAAATCTCGATTATCAAATGGTGTCGTTGCCAGGGAGCAACTGCACATAGATTGGCATTATTTTGATTATGAATGTTATGTCTATTTTTTGCCTTAATTTATTTTGTCATTTATTTGATGTAATTATCTAATCTGTCTAATCACATCTTCTCTGTTGACTTTTTTACGAGGGACTATAGACTGAGGAGGATTACCTAGGTAATTCTGCGCAACCTTGGAAAGCAGAGTCGGCTATTATACCCTAGCCAACAAGAGAGAGCATAAAAGGACACTTAGAAGTTTTTTGGGGAGACAAATTCACTTTTTGAGCATTTTATTTTATTGTATTTATTTGTGTAGTTCAAGTGAGAGAGAGACCATTTTTTTGTAATGATACAGTAAGATTATTCCCATGAGGGACTTATCGACTTTCTCATGTTTTCATCGCATTTTTTTATTTCCCGGTCTGGTTTTTTTTGTGTGATTGAGCCTTAGTTGTAGTATTGCTTGTCGATAGACTAAGGCCACATACATAATAACCATTGCATGCTTCTATAGTTTACGTTTGGACTTAGTCAAATCTTAAATGCTTTCACTTAGTCTCAGAACCGTGCACTGCAAGAGTCCTCCATACAGCTCTTGCAGGATCCACTGTGGTGGGCACCAAGGAGACTCCAAGACCAAACCCTTAGGTTCTATTCTGAGTGATTAGCATACAGTTCTTCACGCTAATAGTATATTCTCATCTAGGGTGATTTCATTGGTTGCATTGCATGTAGATAGGTTTCAATTCTACTTAGCATCCTTGCATGTAGAGAGATGGAGGTAAGGTGAGCATTTACGCTTTAGCATTCGTCATCGATTTGCTGCATGCATTGCTTTTTCGACTCTCTCCCTCTTATTTTGATCAGATAGGTGCTAAGTAAAATTGACTCCTCGATAGGCACGTGCATTTCTTTTTTAAAATGAAAAAAATGAAAATAAATAAAATTGGGATTACTAACATTACTTGACCCTAAAAGACACCAAAAAAGAAATATTTGTCTTGGGGCGAGTAATCCCCGTCATTGTATTTATTTTAGATTACTCACATACACACTAAGGACTAGTGACCAAATCCTATCAGCCTCATATGTGTTTGTACAATTTTTTTACTTCTGATCTAACTCTAAAAAAGACAAGATAAAAAGGACCGAGCTTTCATGATCTTCACCGAGTTGAATGGATGAATTGAGGAGTTTCTCTTGTGTGAGTTTGTTTGTGTGCACTTTAGATCCTTCTTCGCACTTGTGTTTTTTTGCTCACAACTCTTGACTTGACCTCCGTGCCCTCTCGACCATTTCCTTTTGTTTCGAGATGGCCGATTGGAGCGATTTTTATCCGGAATTTGTGGATCCCTCGTACCCTCCACCCGGTTCACCTCCCTTTTTCCAGGAGGATTTTGCTCTTGACTTTTGTGTATACCCGCCTCAGCCACATTTTCAGACCTCAGATTTTTAGCCACCTCCACCTTCACAGTTTCCACCTTCACAACCACCTGAGACTCGTCTGTTGGAGTCACCTCTCATGATGTCCACACTTGAGACCTTGACCCAGGTCATGGAGCATATGAATTTGAGGATTGACGACCTCATCTTCCTGAATAAGAGCCACATTGATGCTTCATGATCTGACAATATGGATTCACTTGGACGATGAGAGATTGCAATCGCCCAAAATCCAAAAGAGAGAGAAAATTTTGAAAATATAAAAAAGAATTAGGGAGACATATGGTTGATTTAGACTGTGAGGAGAGGGCTCACTTGCTAGACCCTTTGACCACACATCCATTCACACATTGTCCTATCATTGACATTGAGGATGACACTATACAGACTGCTCTTAGTCGTCCTTGTGTATATGTTGATTCTGATCTCCTCCCTTGTATGGAGGGGATCCAAAAATTCAAAAAAATGCTGATTGAAACCGAAGCGGTGGCCACCATTCATGAGATCATTAAAGCCCCACATCACTAGGCCATGACCAATTATCCGCTCCTCAACCCAAGAAGAGAAAGAGAAGGAGAAAATCTGAGCGTCATATCTTGACCATGGCCACTGCCCATGCCATCACACACTATCCATCTTCTAGAAAAAGGAACATTGCTATACCATTTCGTTAGTTGCACTATCTCTGACTATACTCGTGATCACACTCTCCTTGATGGCGGTGCTTCAATTAGCATCATGCCCTTGTCGTTAGTACAGTCTCTTCACTTAGGGCCTCTCAAGAAAACCATGATGATCATATAATTTGTTGATGGATCATTAAAGAGGCCGAAGGTTATTCTAGAAAACACCGCCATTTGGATTTAGGGCATGAGCTACAATGTTGATTTTGTCGTACGCCCGTGGAGACCTCCATATAGGAGAACTCTCAATCAACCTGGGACGACCATTTCTCGCCTCTAAGAGGGTTATTATTGATTATGGATCAAGAGAGAATCGCTTTCATCCCGATGACAGGAGCGATGTGATCATCATTGCACTGATTGTCGACCAGAGACCCGCATCTAATGTGACTTCATATATCTTAGTTGACCCCGAGGACTATGACATTCATGAGACTATCATAAATTTTTGTCGTATGTTGGATTCGACTGAGACCCGAGAATTCCTCTCGAAGGAGGAAGACTCGGAAAGCATAGACCTCGGAGTTCCTTCTTCCAGTACTTGGCAATGTGTTGATGACATTTGCGGGATTTACACGATTGACATCTATGAGCAGAGGGCATATATTGATGAGACTAAGGTCGAATTTGATCTTGTTGCTTTCATCCATGAATTCAGGCCTTTTAATGTGAATGATGATCAGGTTGAGACTTTTAAGGACGAACATCACTTGACTACTTCCACATATGAGTTCGTTGCTTTTGGTTTTGACCCAGGAGAGACCTCGCAGGACAACCTTGACCTTACTTCTTCCGATGATGAGTTCGCCCCTTTGCACTTCAACATATGCGAGACACCTAAGAATGGACCTAGCCACACTACTTCCACTGACCCGTTTGTGTCTTCACACTCCATGACCATCGAGGATCTTCACCAAGTCGATCCTAATCGGCTTCCATCCACTGTAAACCTTGATATCGACCTCCACCTTGTCAGATCCATTCCTCAGCGGTCTCGCAAGAAGGTTCACTTTCACCTTCTTGATCCTTTGTACATCCATCTCTGTTGTATATTCGCATTCGTTACCTCCGTCCATCTTCCGTTTCGCTTATCCACCCCATTCTCGTGTGTGCCTTGCTTAGGTAGTACTTTGTCCTAAGTATAAGGGGTGGATGAGCTGAGTGTTCTTTATTCATTATGTTTCATCACTTTTGTTGTTGCCTATACTTAGTCTCTTTTACTCTAGGGAGTGATGCGTACATTCTTTTTGATCTCTTCTTCCATCTTCACTTATCATTTCTTCTTTTCCTTTTCATTTTTCATTTTCTACAGAAAAGGTGTCGCCCCTTTTTATCAGTCTTTTATACTTAGGATGTACTTTGTCCTGAGTATAGGGGGTGTGCACCCTGAGTTCTTTCATTCTTTGATCCTCTCTATTATATCCACTTCTTTTCTATACATAGGGATATCTTACCCTAAGTATAGGGGGAGACAGTGCGAGTACAATCTGTTCATTCCCATCATTGACTCTCCATGCCTTGTGTACTTAGGATTATATTTGATCCTAAGAATAGGGGGGACGATCGACTTCTCATTCGTTCATTTGTTCCTTATTTGTTAATTCTTTAGACTTTTCTGTACTCTATATGAGTTATGTCTTCTTTTTTCTCTTTGATCTATGAGGACATAGCTCAAGTTAAATATAGGGGGATCGTACTCCGTATATACTTTAGCCATAACTCGTACTTTCATATTTTTTAATATGTTTATGGTTAAAAATGTGTAAAATTCATTAAAATCACTTAATAAAAAGATGCACATTATTCCTCAAATTCTTTTTGTATATACTGATCATGTAAATTTTTTTGCAAAATATTTGAAAAATAGTTTGAAAATCTTTTGGAAAGATCTTTTGAAAACTATTTGGAAAATGTTTTGTGAAATATTTTCAACCTTTGTAAAAATATTTTGGTTGTACACTTCTTTTCTTTGTGTGAAAGAAAAATGTTTGAAAAACTATATGTAAATGGTGTGAAAATTTTGCAAAATTATTTTGAAAAATCTATATATACTTTTTGAAAACCCTTGAAAAATGATTTTAAAATGTGTGTAAATATTTTTAAAAATTATTTGTAAAAAATATTTTGGACTATTCTTTCCAAAATTGCTTTCAAATAAGTTTGAGGAATATATACATCACACTAAAATTCTTTATTAATTAAATATACATATAAAAATGATCGCATGTCCTTTGTAAATTCTTAAAAACCTAATTCTTGTAAATATAAGATGCATCTCCATGTAAATATTTGTACCTAGTTTTTATCCAAAATCTTTTGTTTTCAAACATCTAAAAGATGTTGGCAAAACCAGACATACAAAAACATTTGCAAAATCTTGTGAAAAATACAAAAAAATACATGTGCATCATATTTTTCAAAAATCCATAAAAATCTCAAAACTTTAAAAAATTACATCACAAAAATATTTTCTACATTGTACGTAGCATTTGCATAGCATTCGTACTTTTCGGATTGAGTTTGATAATTGAACTAGTCTAAGTAAAATCCGAAGATTGGAGGTTGGTTGGACCTTAAAATCGACCTAATCCCATGAACCTTGTAAGAGCTGGAATTGAGGTGCTTCAGGTCTAGTTGACTTAATTCTTTGAGAATTACGAGAGTTGGTTCAATGGACTTTTAGCTGCCCAAGTAGAGTATTTTGGAGCATACACATGGCTCTTGTCGATAATGACCTAACTTGGACACATGCACCTTTCACTTGGCTCAACCCGGTTGGAGTGGCGAGGGAATTGGATTTGCCGGTATGAGATGCACACAAGTGGAAACATTTGTCCTCGTCTAGGGAGGGAAGTACACCCCAACCCATACAGTGGCGTAGATGTCTAAAGACAGGAGAGTGTGGGTTGCAATAACGCTTTAATAGAGGGATAGTCTACTGGTTCAAGAGCAAAAACTCCTTATGTAAATGCTATTGTAAATAGTATTTCAAAAAAATCAAAAGGCAAAAACTCCCAAAAAATGTATAGGCATGATTGAAAATAAAATGCATGCCGGAGTGTATATATTTGTATAGTCAATAAGCAAGCTTGAGCTTCCGAGTCAAATCATGTGAGCTTGTAACTGGATGACTTGACTTCACTGGTCTTGCATCCTATGATAGGTAGCTACACTGACTACCGTCCATTCTTCTCTTTACCACCTTCTTTTGAGTTGGTTGTCACTTAAAGTTAGAATGGAATATCTCGTTCCTCGAGGAAGGAGTTGCTGGATTGGGGAATCACTGAGTTGTTATGCTGGAGAAGTCAGTCTCTTTGTCATTTCAGTTTGGAGAGCCACTATCACATATGGTGTGAGGGGATGGATAAGGGTTGTAGTAGGTTTTTTGGGGGGATGGATAAGGGTTTTTATGGGGTTCGGGTGGAGGATGGATAAGGGTTGTAGTAGGTTTTTGTGGGGGTCGTGATGTTTGCCTGTGATGGGGTCAACATAGGCCCTAGTTTTATCTTGAGCCATGGGTTTTTTTATGGTGAGGGGTTTATATGCAAAATTTACATTACATGTGTGGTTTCGCATGGATGGGCCCGACCCGATTTTTTTGGCCCGACGAGGGTTTTGATGGTCGGACAAAGTTGGTGAGGGGTGGGTTCGGGTGGCAGGGATGGTATTTGGGGTCAAGATGGGTGATCCAACAAGAATGCACCGATCATCCTGAGATATTTGTTGTGAGGTTGGCCATTTGCGGCAGAAGTGGGCTGGGGGAGAGTTGGGGGAAGGATGTCTCAATGGTTGGGTCAAGGGTGCAACTGTTAGAGGTGATTACTTGTGGGCAACCGGGCGGGATAGAGAGTTTGGTAGATTAGGTATGAGGCAGTGCACATGCTGTAGGTTTGGGGTTCCTAATAGGTTTAGTGGGTTTGGGTTTAGGTTTCTTTTTGGTAGGGCGGTGAGGGACTAAGATATGGTTCTTCATGCGATGGGTTTTCCCTCGGTTGAAGAGGAGCGAGGGGATTGAGGTGGCGTGGGTTGGTTGTTAAAGGGGTTGGGGCGAGGGTACAGTCCCGAGATCAATGTAGTAAGCGCTTTATGTAACCTTTGCATCCAATCGCATGGGAAGCCAGGAGAAGAGAGAAGCAGTGGTATGGGAGGGGAAGGGAATGTGATAGTACCTGGGGAGGAGCGGGGGCCAATGAGGGCCATCGACTTCATCACAGGGGGTTGGTGCAGGGGGGAGGGCTCCTCATCCTCATTGGGCTCACTATCTCAATGAATAATTGATGTGATATGATGTAGACCATATGTTTAACCCTTAGCATGGAATGCGACCATGGGTTAATGGATTATTTCTAGTATACTACATGGTATAACATATCGGTGTAAGAGCGTTGTAACACTAGGTTTTAAATATTGGTCAACTCTTTGATTTATGGGGATCATGATTAAAAATATACATTGAGAACAAAATTCCACATTTTTAAAGCATAAAACGTAAGACAAGCGAATGGTGATACATAATACAATTGCTTCTCGTAGACTATAATAGTTGTTTTTGTTCTTATACATTTTTATCGTACAACAATGTTAGAATATTGTGAATCAGAGAAATCTATTCTTTCTTCTAACTTGAGACACTTAAAGACAGATGTGCAGATTGTTTACATACATACATATAGGGGGTCTTTTTAACAAGACTTGCTCCTTCCATCATCAAGAAAGGCCGAAGATCGTAGCCGCTAGATTCAAATCTAACGGGATCATCAACTTATTTGCCCAAAAAGACATTTTGATCATGATCTTTTGAATTAATCACGCAAACCATCTAATATTTCAAAATACTAAATTTAGGTAGTTTTATTTTTAGTATTTTTTGCAATGCCAGTTTTGTGATGGACGACATTATGTGGGGCATATGTTTGTATCCTCGTACGTTTTTTTGTAAAATCCGTGGTTCCTTTTGTAACGATTGTATTTTTTGTAGAATCCTTGGCAAGGTCTTGAATGTAGGTTTCGGTCATCATTTTGGGGGCCGACCGAAATGGAATTTCGGTCGAATTTTGGTTGAATTTCAAATGAAATTTCAGTCATTTCGATCACTTTTTGTACTAGGGCCTCCATATTTCAGTCATTTCGCCCATTTTGGTCAAATTTTGATTTCGACTGGATATCGATATTCGAGAGAAATTCAACTGAATTTCGCTGAAATTTGAGGCTATAATTCGTGGTTCATTCAAAAGGCATAAGCTATTTGTAAAATATGCATGGTTCTTTGTAGAATACAATTCATATTAGCAATTACTATGTGGTTCTTTGTAACGATGTATGGTTCTTTGTATAATAAACTTGTATAGTTCTCTGTAAAAATGCGGTATTCATACATGCTTAATTGATGAGTAAATACAACCCAAATATGTATAATAGAAATTTAAAATGTATAATACACATCTAATGGTAATGCACATGAAATATACAAGATATACAAAAAATTACAATTTTCATTCGCAATCAATTGATATGTAAAATTACATCTTAAATGTGTATAATACATATCAAAATTATATAATACACATCAGTATTGTATAATATGCATCAATATTTTATAAATATGCAAATATTTCTTCATCTGTGACTGGGTACAAAACAAGCAACAATGCCTGAGCATCCAAAATCGCCTCCCCGTCCTCCAAGGCTTCTTCATCATCCTCATCGGCCGCTCTCGTTCACTTCAAGTCACGAACTTTAACCCATAGGATTCGATCAGATTCATTGTCTGAAAGTAGAATCCGAAATCAAATTGGATCATCAGGATCAAATCAAGATAGCATAATATATTAGTTTTAATACAACCACCCTGCCAAGAACAGATCTACCTTGATGATCAACAATAAAAATATGAATTTTTTTTCTTCACCCCATTGAAATCACTCCCATATGAATTGAGGAAACAAAAAAGAATCAGAAAATAGAACAAAAGAACGCCACTCATCTTGACCTCTGCTCATGCGGACGGGAGAGGGATAAGAGGGTTGAGGGAAAGAGATCCTTTGTCCACGAGCATAGGAGAGAATGTGCAGGCGAGGGTATCAACCTTCAAGCCGACAAGGGTGATGCCTCCATCCGCGAGCGTGGGAGGCAGCTAAAATGACGATTCAACATGCCAGAATAATTAGGTTTCTAAATTTGAATAAGCAATTAATGTGACATTAATGGAGGAGATAATTGAGGTGATTACATTATATATTTAGATAGTTTATAAAGACCAAAATGAGTATTTGCTCATTTTCTAAATAATATCAACATGCCATTAATAACAACTATAATATTAATTACGGATGGCTGAGATTGCTGACCTTTCCTAGGGATGGAATGACCATGTCTTATTGGAAAGATATCGTGTGTGTGTGTGTGTGATTGTCTATGAAACTACAAGCATGATATTTTTATTTTCATATTTATAATTATTATATGTGATTTATGTTATTCTCTGTTATTAGGCAATTTTGGTTCATCCGTTCTACACTTGGATTCCTAATCAAGTTGCAAACTGACATGTTAAAGAAAGTAAGATATGCGAGAGCGGACACATTCTCAGATCATGTACAAGACTTGTAAGTTTTCACACTAAATTATTTTTCCATGTTAGCCATATCGTAACTTTATGTCAGCTTGAGTAAAGAATTATGGAAGTGTACATGTTATTTAAATGATGGACATTGATGTGTTATTCTTTCTTTTATCATCCTAACAATGATTATATGTACTTAGTACGATTATTTTTCAGTATCCAGGTTGGAGTAGTTAAGAGAATCGAATGGATCAGACGTCCCGTTTCCTTCCAACATTAGGGGGGAGGGGGAGCACACATACGAGATTCGGCAACATCCATTACATTATGCAACATCCATTGTGTTATACAAATTCTCTTATTAGGAAGTTTCACTCATCTTGCATGACGATCGCAATCCAATTTTAGGATGTAATGTCAATACTAGATGAGCGATAACCTTTTGAAATTAGTGAGACAAAATTATTACTCGCTTCATTTTAGACCATAAATTTGAGATAGTATTAATAATGGCCACTGACCCCGCATTTGTAGTTTCCAAAATGTCGTATGCAAAGTAATGAGATCGAGAGTTTCAGTTTCAAGATAGGTTGTTGCACAACCATCACAGAGTTTGTGTGCAAGATACTCGTGGGTTAAGGATAGACGTTATGTGTGGCATGCACTACTCAAGATTATCAATTTATCATAGTACTAGAAATACATATAAATATATCCATTTCCACGTTCGATGAAGTAAATTCGTACTTTACATGTGTAACGGAACGGATCGTGACAATCGGCGGAAGCTTGTGATAGTTGATCGCACGACCCGAACATTACTCACAAATGAATGAATGGCATACCATGAGCATAGATAAATATCAATTCCATAAAATGTTCATTCAACTAGAGTCCCATTATTACAACTCTAAATTGGGAGGAAAAAAACTATTCTAAGAATTAAATAGCATCTACGTAGTTCCTGTGGGCATACAAATATCCACTAGATCTTCACCAGCTAATTCGTACCACATCAGAAATCTCAATGAGCCCGTAGCACGATCCAGAAAATCCAATCAACCATGTTTTTCACCTGAAATTGACAAACATAATTTGTATGAACCTAATGCCCAGTATGCATCGGGGTCCATGCATGGGTATTCTAACGGTTCTTATCCCGTTATAAATCATATATTTGGATTTTCATGTATACACATCATTCCGTGCCTAGCTATTTCCCATGCATGTCTAAGTTCGATCATGTGTAGTTTAGCATCTTCATAAACATGGATATGCATGTAAAGTAGGTAAATTGCATAAATGAGTATGATAGCCATTTATTTCTACTTGTGAGCATATTTCATAAAATACCAAGCAACTTACATACTTATAAAACATATAAACCACTTTACATATTAGCCCCCATGACTTTGATGGTTTAACTTCCTTAAACCAAATATTGTATAACATGTGATGGTTTATTCTCTTATTAAACCATTTCTCGCATTTTCATGATGGTTTACCCTTATAAACCATTTTCTTGCATAACATTCATTTACATATCTTGTTATACGTTTTCAACCGCTGGCACTTGCGGTCCATGGCATGAAATGACAGTGTAACTACAACTGTAGAGAACTTAGCTTTTGCCTCAATGGTTCCTTGCCACCATACGCCCCTTACGGCGTTGTCCCTTGCGGTTAATACGACCCCTTGCGATCGTCCATGTGACTCCCATGAGCTTGTGCCTTAATCTTGTTTAAATTTTTTTTGAACTTGTTCATCATTGCTATGATAATAGATTACTAATTATATATAGGTACCCATATTATTATCATTTTTAATTACGCGCATACTAACTTGTTGGCTAACAGAAAGTATGGCGATAACAAATTTACTCGACATAAGCAACATAATGAATATGTTTGTTATACCCATCTGCTTAATTTTAAAAACGTTATGGACTCATTGAATATGCATAATAATCTTCCGTGACGTTGTAAAATTAATTAACACTAACTCATGTTACAACTGTGATACTTAAACATTATGCAAGAATACTATGCTAATTACTAATGGACAACCAACAAGTTACGTGATATTAGCGAGTGATTTATGGGTGTTGATTTGTCATTATAACATTTCACGGGATTACAGAAAAATAGGTGTAGTTATTTAAATTGACTAAGAAACGACGGGCCTAAACATGTGGTGTCTACATCATCTCGAGTGTTTGTCTGTTATTTTTTTCATTCAAAAACTATCTAAATACAAAGATGGAATATGTCAACTATGATTTTAAAGTTAAAACTTTAAGTCCTACTTGTAAATTAATGCATCCCGTTAAATAATAATAACATCGACAAAACTATTTAGGTCAACAGATTATCGTGCACATCAGGTCATCTACTAAATAAAAACATGTATAGGCATCTTTTCCATTCGCAACAACATTCCGAGTACTTCAATATTATGCTTAAGTAGATGAGGGAAGAATAACAAATGAGAAATTATATGTAACCTCTGTTCTTGTAGGAACGTTATTTTTTTAAAAAGAAAACTTATCATGGCACTTAAGATATATCGATGAACTTCTCCATAAAAAAATACGAGTTGTCGTTATACTCCATTTAGTGTATATCCAGAATTGCCATTGGTTGACATAGTTTTGATCATTATTAATACAAATCTACACCGATCCATACAATTATAGTTCGTAGTAGTCTGTATAAGACTTTCGTCGATATGAAAAGAAAATCCTAAACCGATATAAGAAAAGATCTATCTGACGTAATCAATAATTATACGAAAACCTAGACCGATACATACCTCAAATCCAATGCTTAACTCTGATTATTGCCATCACAACTCCTTCCGATCACGGATTCACGCTTCTCTTCTCTGTTTCTCCGTCATCTTCTCCTGTGACGACGAAGGACGCCGGTGAGATATCCCTTCCTCTCTCTCTCTCTCTGACTCTCTAAAAAACAATGAAAGTGACGTGAGGGTAGGGGGACCTTTGGGGTTTTAAAGATGGTAATGAGAGAATTTAACATATTAATTAAATACATTTAATCTAAGATAATATTTTTGAAAATTTGTTTCAAAAGATCAGGCCGTTACAATCTACCACCCTTAAAAAAACCGTCCTCGAAATTTCTTAGTAGAGGGACATACCGAAAAGTTGCGGGTACTTCTCCCGCATTTCACTTTCCATCTCCCAAGTAGCATCCTCCTTTTGGTGGTGTTGCCAAAGAAGCTTGACCATCGGAACTATGCGCCGACGGAGTTGATGATCTCTACGATCGACGATTCGTATGGGTTTCTCTTCAAAGGTCAAGTTTGATAGAACATCAATGACCTCATACTCGATCACATGTGAAGGATCAAGAGTGTACTTCCTCAACATCGACACACGAAATATATCGTGAAGTTCTGAGTATTGAGGTGGTAATGCAATACGATATGCCACCTCTCCGATCCGCTGCAGAATCTCAAAAGGTCCTATGTATCTGGGAGTGAGCTTCCCCTTTTTACCAAATCTCAAGAAGCCTTTGGTTGGAGAGATCTTCAGGAACACATACCCTCCAACTTCGAAACTCAACTCTCTTCTGTGACGATCAACATAAGATTTTTTCCTACTTTGAGCTGCCAACAATCGTTTTCTGATTAATTCAACACCCTTCTTACTTGTCTGAACAAGTTTTGGTCCTAAGATGTGCTTCTCGCCCACATCACTCCAACATGAGGGTGATCTGCAAGGTCTCCCATACAATGCTTCATAGGGAGCCATCTTGATGCTCGAATGATAGCTATTATTGTAATCAAACTCCACTAACGGAAGGTGTCTATCCCAACTGCCCACAAAATCTAAAGCACAAGCTCTCAACATATCTTCTAGTGTCTGGATGGTCCTTTCTGACAGACCATCAGTCTGCGGATGAAATGAAGTACTGAACTTCAACTGAGTGCCCATAGCATCCTGAAAACTCTTCCATAAACGAGATATAAATTGTGTGTCACGATCAGACACAACTGATGCAGGAACACCTTGTAGGCTGACAATTTCATTTACATATAATTCAGCTAGACTGTCTGTCAACTGATCCAAGCGGATAGGTAGGAAGTGTGCCGATTTGGTTAATCGATCAACAATCACCCATGTGGTATCATAACGATGTTTTGTGGTCTTAGGTAGACCGGTGACGAAGTCCATCGTTATGTGATCCCATTTCCATTCAGGTATCTCCAATGGTTGAACAGGTCCTGCCGGACGCTGATGTTCGATTTTGATCTGCTGACATACCAAGCATCTAGCTACAAATTCTACGATGTCATTCTTCATCTTTGGCCACCGAAAGTTTTGTTGCAAATCCTTGTACATTTTTGTTGTACCTGGGTGAATAGTGTACATCGATCTGTGTGCTCATCTAGAATCTCCTGCCTCAACTCAATATCACTTGGAATCCATAAATCTGTTGCGGTACCTTATAGCTCCATCTGTTCCGATGGTGAAATCAGAATCTTTCTTTTTAGATGTTTCTATAAATTTAGAAAGATCAGCATCTACTTTTTGTGCAGTCAAGATCTTTCCAATTATCTCTGGTTGAATCTTGAGCGTTGCAAAAGATATCTTTCTTGATCCTTCCAAGAAAGGCTTCCAATCTTCAAAATCCTTCATCATCTTCCATTGAAGTTTTAAACTAGCCAATCTACCTTCCCATTTTCTACTTAATGCATCTGTTACGACGTTTGCTTTTACCAAAACAGGTATGTCCTTTAAGTATATACTCGTGGCCATAATATCATCCATTGGTGAAGAAACTGCAAGTGCGTAAGGAAGCTCAACAGCTTCTAAACTTAACTTTCTCGCAAAAGCATTCGAGATAAAGAAATGTGTGGCAGCAGAATAAAAAAGAACATGACATAAATGGTTTTTAATTAGTAGAGTACCTTCCACTGTCGTGTTGGTACCTTCTGCATCCTCAGGAGTGATAGCAAAGACTCTTCCTGCTACTTTCTTTTTCTGCTCGAATGGCTTCTTCTGATCTTTGCCATCTTTCTTGCAATCTTTCATGAAACGACCCTTTTCTCCGCATGTAAAGCAAGTAGTGGTTAGCTTGTAGCATTCTCTTGGATGCCTCCTATCACAATGTGGGCACACCTCAAATGTGTACTTCCTATTTGCTGGTGCATCATTAGTCTTTGTCTTCTTGGCATTCGTTGCAGTGCGACGCCTCTTGTCATTAAAGTTCGGCTTGTGAGGGCGCTTCCGAGGATTCGCTTGCTATATCCTTCGGTATGCTGCATCGATCTCCACTACTGCTGAAACTGCCTCAGATAAGGTTGTGGGACCTCTAGCCAGCACTTTCATGCTTAATCCCGCATTCAGGCCTTCTATAAACTTTCTTGCTCGTTGCTTTTCATTGGCACAAATACCCTTGTCATACTTCTCCAATTCTTGAAATTTTGTTGTCTTCGACCGTCATGTTTCCCTGCCGGAGATTTATAAACTCTTAACGCTTAGCATCCTTAGCATGCTCAAGGATGTAACACTTAGTGAAGCGCTTAACAAAATCATCCCATTTAATGACTGGAGCCTCCGAAAAGTGGATTCCTTTGCATGAAGTCCACCACTCCTTTGCATTGTCCCGCGGACGAAATGTCCCAAAGATCACTTTTTTTCCTCAGGACAATCCGTTGCCTCAAAAGTCAGCTCCATCTCTCTTAGCCAATGTTCGGCTTTTTCCGGCTCATGCTCACTCTTGAAGGTGGGCGGATCATGTTGAATGAAGGTCTTTAGAGTCAGTCCACCCGCGTTAGATGTCTGACTCTTCTGTTGCTGGGCCATTAGTGTCATTAACTCCAGCATCTGCCTCTGCATACCCATAATGGCCTCTTGGCTCGTCGATGAGTCACGGTCTCCAATGGCTTCAATTGCACGTCGAGGAGCCATATGATTCAAAAATTGGCAAGGTCAATGAATTCTGATACTAAATCTCTCTATGTATAAATCTTAGATCACTAAGAATTGTGACATGCACTACTCAAGATTATCAATTTATCATAGTACTAGAAATACATATAGATATATCCATTTCCACGTTCGATGAAGTAAATTCGTACTTTACATGCGTAACGGAACGGATCATGACAATCGGCGGAAGCTTGTGATAGTTGATCGCACGACCCGAACGTTACTCACAAATGAATGAATGGCATACCATGAGCATATATATATATATATCAATTCCATAAAATGTCCATTCAACTAGAGTCCCATTATTACAACTCTAAACTGGGAGGAAAAAACCATTCTAGGATTAAATAGCATCTACGTAGTTCCTGTGGGCATACAGATATCAACTAGATCTTCACCGGCTAATTCGTACCACGTCAGAAATCTCAATGAGCCCATAGCACGATCCAGAAAATGCAATCAACCATGTCCTTCACTTGAAATTGACAAACATAATTTGTATGAGCCTAATGCCCAGTATGCATCGGGGTCCATGCATGGGTATTCTAACGGTTCTTATCCCGCTATAAATCATGTATTTGGATTTTCATGTATACACATCATTCCGTGCCTAGCTATTTCCCATGCATGTCTAAGTTCGATCCCTATCATGTGTAGTTTAGCTTCTTTCATAAAACATGGATATGCATGTAAAGTAGGTAAATTGCATAAATGGGTATTATAGCCATTTATTTCTAGTTGTGGGCATATTTCATAAAATACCAAGAAATTTACATACTTATAAAACATATAAACCACTTTACATATTAGCCCCCATGACTTTGATGGTTTAACTTTCTTAAACCAAATATTGTATAACATGTGATGGTTTATTCTCTTATTAAACCTTTTCTCGCATTTTCATGATGGTTTACCTTATAAACCATTTTCTTGCATAACATTCATTTACGTATCTTGTCATACGTTTTCAACCACTGGCACTTGCGGTCCATGGCCTGACATGATAGTGTAGCTACAACTGTAGCTTTTGCCTCCATGGTTCCTTGCAACCATATGCCCCTTGCGGCGTTGCCCCTTACGGCTAATACGACCCCTTGCGATCGTCCATGTGACTCCCGTGAGTCTGTGCCTTAATCTTGTTAAAAAAATTTTGAACTTGTTCATCATTGCTATGATAATAGATTACTAATCATATATAGGTACCCATATTATTATCATTTTCAATTACGCACATACTAACTTGTTGGTTAACAGAAAGTATGGTGATAACAAATTATACTCGACATAAGCAACATAATGAATATGTTTGTTATACCATCTGCTTAATTTTAAAAACGTTATGAACTCATTGAATATGCATAATAATCTTCCTTGACGTTGTAAAATTAATTAACACTAACTCGTGTTACAACTGTGATACTCAAACATTATGCAAGAATACTTTGCTAATTACTAATGGACAACCAACAAGTTACGGGATATTAGCTGGTGATTTATGGGTGTTGATTTGTCATTATAACATTTCACGGGATCACAGAAAAATAGGTGTAGTTATTTAAATTGACTAAGAAACGATGAACCTAAACATCTGGTGTCTACATCATCTCAAATGTTTGTGTTAATTTTTTTTCATTCAAAAACTATCTAAATACAAAGATAAAATATGTCAACTATGGTTATAAAGTTAAAGCTTTAAGTCCTACTTGTAATAACATCGAAGAAACTATTTAGGTCAACAGATCACGTCAGGTCATCTACTAAATAAAAACATGTATAGGCATCTTTTCCATTCGCAACAATGTTCCGAGTACTTTAAAATTATGCTTAAGTAGATGAGGGAAGAATAACAAATGAGGAATTATATGCAACCTCTGTTCTTGTAGGAACGTTATTTTTTTAAAAAAAAAGAAAACTTCTCATGGCACTTAAGATATATCTACGAACTTCTCCATCAAAAAATACGAGTTGTCGTTATACTCCATTTAGTATATATCCAGAATTGCCATCGGTTGACATAATTTTGATCGTTATTAATACAAATATACACCGATCCATACAATTATAGTTCGTAGTCCGGATAAGACTTCCGTCGATATGAAAAGAAAATCCTAAACCGATATAAGAAGAGATCTATCTTGACGTAATCAATAATTATACGAAAATCTAGACCGATACCTCAAATCCAATGCTTAACTCTGATTATTGCCGTCACAACTCCTTCCGATCACGGATTCATGCTTCTCTCCTCCGTTTCACCGTCGTCTTCTCCTGTGACGACGAAGGATGCCGGTGAGATATCCCTTCCTATCTCTCTCTCTCTCTAACTCTCTCTAAAAAACAATGAAAGTGACGTGAGGGTAGGGGGACCCTTGGAGTTTTAAAGATGGTAATGAGAGGATATAACATATTAATTAAATGCATTTAATCCAAGATAATATTTTTGAAAATTTGTTTCAAAAGAACATGCCGTTACAACATGTCAGTATGTAAATACTTCACATCAGTGACCATCAGGAATATCACATCATCTTCTTGTCTATGAGTTAAAATGTGTAATCATTTTCATGGATTTCATCGTTGAGTTATCACGAACCACGTGTATCAAGTATACTATCTACGTGGTAATAGACTACTTAATAAAAGTAGCACAGCTCATTGCAATACGTTTGAATCACACACCAAATTTAGTCGTCAAATTATACATTGCACATGTGATTCGTCTCTGCAATATAGTTTCAGATTGGGATTCATACTTTACCTCTCACATCAATTGGACGAGTTCACGAAAGCATTAGGCACATAATTTTGTTTAGGTACAACATATTGTCGTCAAGCTGATAGTCAATTGAAACATATCATCAACACTTTGGGGGAATCATATCAACCTATATGAAGCCAAGGAGTCATGCAAAGTTGTAGAACTTGCTTAGAAAAAGACGGTCGAAAACGATATGACAACACTGTGCATAGAAACCTCGAGCTTGAGAACCCAAGAAGTGGTTTGGTGGTAGTGCAATGTGCGTACACTTTAAAGGATCCTGATTCGAATCTCAAGGGAGACGCTCTAGACCTCTGAAATTACCGGATCTACTATTAGAAAAAAAACTCAAGCTTGAAGCGGGCTATTGCCTCTTGTTGATTTCTTCCACGATAGAGTCCGACGTATGGCTTATAAGGGAGTTGGCACCTCAATTTGTGTGACCTCTTAAAATCCATTCAATGATTCGGCAAAAGGTGCACGTAGGCTTCTTTCCATAGTATATAATGTCATTCATGTATAAAATCGCGAGGAATTGTATTGAAGAGAGAGCATGTTATCATTTATGATGATTTATGGGGCAAGTCAGGCTTGACTTACTCCAAAACTCAAACACAAACATTAGAGAAATATATGAAAAAAATCAACGGAATATAAATATACTTTTGATTAAGGTATTTATGTAATGGCTAGGATTTTGAAGATGCCAAATAAAGTTAGAGTCTGATATGAGAGATGAATATTTATATCTATTCGAGTGATATCATTGTGCACTTGTTTTTCTATACATTTGTTAGGAATAAAAATGGCTTCAATAATGTTTATGACGTTAGTCCGCATTGAGATTATTATATCTATGAGATAGTCCTCGAGAGGTAAGACGTGCGATAAGACTTTAATACTATAAGGTCCTAAATTCAACTAATCAAGACTCAAACTTAATTATTGGATCCATTTGGTCAAGTTGGGTCTAAGAGTGTGTTTGGTTTGTGAGTTATCTGAAGGAGTGTAACTCGATTTTGTGTTTTGGTGTTTGGTTTGTGGGTTTAGAGTTGGAAGGGTTTGTGTGATGTGATTGTATTGAAATTTGAAAAAGTGAGTAGTTATTATGATATGATTGTATTGAAATTTGAAAAAGTGGGTAGTTATTGTGATGTGATTGTATTGAAGTTTGGAATATTAAGTAGAAGTTGAGTATTTTATAATTTTTAGATGATATGATGGTATAAAATATTTTTTTTTGATGGAGAGAGAGCGAGCCCCACTAGAGGGTTAGAGATATGGATTTCAGGGGGTAACCCCACAAAGCGGGTATAACCCCCCAACCGAACGACCTCTAAGGAATATTGTGTCATATCAAATGAAGGTCATTGTGAATTGTTATATATTCTGAAATATGGACGATCGAAATTCATTGTAATCAACTTGGTCAAAAACTCTAATCAATCATAATTAAAGAGTTTGACGATGAATAAAGTAATCGATCATGTGGGAAACTAACCATAATTGGTGCACACCAATCATAATTAAGGTTAATTACTCTCGATTAACATCGATTAGTCACGATCAACATTAATAAACATCACTAGTAAGATCATAGGTGTTGGGATAGATTTGGTCAACATTATGGTCAAGGTAGCCCATTCTTTTTGCGATGGCATGGCCATTGCTTGAGATTCCATGCCACACAACAAGCTATTTCTAATTGACATGTCCTAACGATAGAATGATGAGTGGAATGCCATATAGGCAATGTGAGGGCCAATAAATATCCCATACGCATTCATTCTTACCCATCCATTCCACACCCCGCTCCTACGCCTAAGGTCAAGAGGCCAAGAGAGGGAGAGGGAGACAAGGAAGAAGTGCAAGTGACATTGTACCAAGGGGAAGGAGTAAGTTACAAGCCGATCTTACCATACTATAGTTAAAGAGGTATGTATCTTTAGCTGTAATTTCAATAGTTATCATTTTTAGTGTATTAATATAAACATGTGATGATGAGATCTGAGTTAAACCCTACATGGTTGCAGATGGTAGCTCATTGGTGAACATGTGTTCTAAGACATGATTCGCATACCAATGTCACGAAGAATATCTGTTCTTCTCTATAGGTTAATATTAGATTACTAGTATTAACATGTGATGCATAAACTAAGTAAAGACCTACATCTACATGGGTGTAAATGACTAAAGTTGTTGGCAAACATGTATTTCTTCATGTGATTTACCCGCCAATGATACGATGCATATTGGTTCTTTATTATATGCCAATACAATATCCATTATGATGAAAGAACTAATTAAACTCTTTCGAAAATGAGGTGACTAAGCCACTATGTATATTGTGTTGGAGTTTGTAGAACACTATCTACTATCCATTGTAGCAAGATTTCATCAACTTATGATAAAATATTTGGTTGAATTATCCGCCATAATCCATTACTCATTTCTTCCTATATATGCTATGATATGATTGAAAATTTATTCAAATTTCCTTGTTTATAAGGGAAAAAATTACCAAAAAGATCCTTTAATTATCACTTCTTGGTGTTCGTTGAGTTCTTTCTACGTTCATCTCATTCTTCATACATTTTTTTATGGGACAAAATTTATTTCAACCATTTTAGGAAATGCTAATCATCCAAACTAAATGTGAATCTAGTGGATTGGAGCATATGTGAATAATAGCATGATAGATGACGAGATCCTTTTTTTTACTATTGGTTTTTTAAGTTGAATCAGATCATATATTTCATTGTTCATGCTCTACATTAGGAAGAATGTTTGCATGTTTATTATGGAAACTTTTGATTGATCAATTCATGTTGGCATTAAAAACATTGGTTAAAGATTAACTCGGTGTATATTTGTGTACACATAGTTACTATGAATTTATGCATGTTTTGCAAAGGTTGTATTTAAGAAAGAAACTATAGGATTTGGATCATGAAAATTTACATTTCTGAAACACGTCAACTTTGGAACTAAAGATACACGTTTATGTGAATACAAAAGTATACACGTACACATATGCGCATGCACACATACATGCGTGTGTATGATGGGAAAGTTGAATCCCAAGATCAACACAACAAATTATATCATTAACCTACCATGTTTTTAGGTTATGAATAGATTAAGTTGGCATGGTTCCAAATGAATACAAAGACTAATTTTTTGTGTCTCTTGTCATGGGGATGACTTGGAGTAGAACCTAGAGGCCGAGCATGCACTGCGAAAATCTCTTAGGATGAATTTTTTTTGGGAGGCCAAACCCATGTGGTACATGGTGATCCTGAAACAAAGAGGGCGTAAAATAACGTACTAGTACCTTGTAGTATTTCTTCGCAATGAGATATATTGCTTGACTAAACATGTTCTCACATCACACGGTGGCATGAATGGGGATAAGTAGCGACCGCATCATAATAACCTACACCTCAAGTCATTACTAAAGAAAATTAATTACATACAAGCTTAACGAATTGGACAAGTAGATCTTAGAGGATGGTGGACTTTCTTTACATACAACTTGAGGTTTAAAGATCTGTAAACTAGAAAAGTGAACGGCATCAATGTAACATTAGATGATTGATTAAGGGAGTGTGCGTTAGTATAAGCAGATCAATGCAATGCCCCATCTCATCGTCTTAGCAACTTTACTGTCCACGATATGTAAGGAGATATTGTAGTCTTGACTCTTCATCAACGAGGGATGGAATGGATATAGTCAAATAAAGGGAAATAAAGAAATTTAATAACACAATGAAATATTTCCAATTGAAAGGAAAAGGAAAATCATGTAAAAATTACCCACACATGTTTGCCTTTCTTTCTTTTGTTATTGAACTCCCCCCCCCCCTCTCTCTCTCTCTCTCTCTCTCTCTATATATATATATATATATATTTATCTATCTATCTATCTATATATATATATATATGAGAAAAATGGGGTTGCTCCCTAGGAGTAGCCAACAGGGCTACTCCCACCCATATTTTTCATCCATTTTTTAATTTTTTGGAAAATAAAATTTTGAATATTCATCACTATATCCCTCTAACATTTTATTAAAAGTTCGTCAGGAACAGAGACTCCTAGGCCCTCCATCCAGACGTCATTTTTTTAACGGTCGCAGGATTTTTTAAATCGACCATATTTGGATGGAGGTCGTAGGAGTCTCTGTTTCTGACAAAATTTTAGTACAATGTTAGAGGGATTTAATGATGAATATACAAATTTTTATTTTTCCAAAAAAATAAAAAAAATTGGAGGAAAATAAGGGTGGGAGCAGCCCATTGGCTCCTCCTAGGAGCAGCCCCATTCCCCCCCTCCCCCCCCCCTCTCTCTCTCTCTCTCTCTCTATATATATATATATATAGGAAAAAATGGGGCTGCCCCCGCCCCATTTTTCGGCCTCTTTTTTTATTTTTTTTTTGAAAAATAAAATCATGTATATTCATCCATATATCCCTTCTATATGCCATTCGAATTTCGTCAGAAACAGAGACTCCTACGGCCTCTATCTCGATGATATCGATTTAAAAAATCCTGTTACCGTTAAAAAATTACTGTCCGGATGGAGGCCGTAGGAGTCTCTGTTTCTGACGAAATTCGAATGGTATATAGGAGGGATATAGAGATGAATGTACATGGTGTTATTTTTCAAAAAAAATAAAAAAATTGCCAAAATAAGGCGGGGGCAGCCATGTTGGCTGCCCCTAGGGGGCAGCTACATATGACCCATATATATATATATATATATATATATATATATATATATATATATATGGAAAAAATGGGGCTGCCCCCGCCCCATTTTTCGGCTTTTTTTTATTTTTTTTTTGAAAAATAAAACCATGTATATTCATCCATATATCCCTCCTACATGCCATTCGAATTTCGTCAGAAACAGAGACCCCTACGGCCTCCATCTCGATGGTATCGATTTAAAAAAATCATGTTACCGTTAAAAAATTATTGTCCGGATGGAGGCCGTAGGAGTCTCTGTTTCTGACGAAATTCGAATGGTATATAGGAGGGATATAGGGATGAATGTAAATGGTGTTATTTTTCAAAAAAATAAAAAAATTTGCCCAAATAAGGCGGGGGCAGCCATGTTGGCTGCCCCTAGGGGGCAGCCACATATGACCATATATATATATATTCTCTTATATTTCTATCTATTAGGGGATGGCTCGAGGAGGTAAAGGTTCGGGAATGGGATGCCTGTGGAACAAAGTAGTTGTGTGAAATCAGTGTTGTCGAAGGTAGAGGAAGGTTAAAGATGAAAAACCTACGGTTGATTGGCGAGCGAGAAGTTCATTGTTGGCTGCCCCTAGGGGACAGTCACATATGACCCTATATATATATTCTCTTATATTTCTATCTATTAGGGGATGGCTCGAGGAGGTAAAGGTTGGGGAATGGGATGCCTGTGGAACAAAGTAGTTGTGTGAAATCAGTGTTGTCGAAGGTAGAGGAAGGTTAAAGATGAAAAACCTACGGTTGATTGGCGAGCGAGAAGTTCATTGTGACCCCCCCCCCCAAGGTAGACAAGAATTAACGTAAAAAAACAATTGGATCTTTCACATAAATTTGATGAAACCCTGCTTAAAGTGGGAGTTTGTCGTATTTGAATTTAAGTATGTCTCACAATGTGTATATTTGACGTATTAATCATATTTGAGAGATATTATATATATCCAAGTTTTAATAAGTAATACGTAACCATTATTTACATATATTTTGGTGTTTATTATTTATAAAATATTTTGGTATTATGTATAGATAAATAAGATGTATAATTTTTTATAAATTAGAATTAAAACAATATTGCAAAAAATAAATATATAAAAATAAGGTATTGATTTTCCACGCTTCTATTTATGGATTGTGTGATCTTTATGATACTTTATGATACCATTTTGGGTGGGTGCCAAGGGGTCCATCTGGACCCGTACCCAACAAGTTGTCACGTCAGTTTATCTCAATAACGGACCGGGGATCTAAGCTCGGGACGTTACAGTACATGGATTATATGATAATATAAGAGGAAAGGGAGCCTACTTCATGAAGTAGATAGCCTTACCTAGTTCATGTCCATTTTTATCATTTTTTTTTGGAAAATACCACTACGGATTTTCACAATTATATCTCTCTAATATTTCATTCGAATTTAGTCAGAAACATTGAGTCTTATGACCTCCGTTTAGAATATGTCGATTACAGCAATTTTAAGACCGTTAAAATTATCTGTTCTAGGTGAAATATATAACTAGATAAAATTTGTTGAACTTTACGATGAATCATGTAATTGTTGATACTAGGATTTTTGTTTCTTTTTACTCATTTTAATTATTATTTTTTACATGATTTGGTTATGTGACATTTGTTGCTTATTAAAGAATTCAATTGCGATAAGTTCAAGATGACTTATGCACACACGGACTCTCCTTTATGGATAAAATTAGGAATTTAGCTCATGCGAGCTTTACTGTAACATCTAAAATTTTTGAGGGTTTTGAAAATAAGGTTGTGGAATAATATATATATATAAATTATTAACTAGGGGGTATTATGTAAACATAAGAACAAAAATATATATATATATAAAATAATAAACTAAAACGGCACAAGTGCATGGCCGTTAAAAAGAATTTTTTTAATGAAATTTATCTATAACAAACGAGTGTATATAATAATAATATTAATGCCGATGAAACGGCGTGCACAAGCATTGTGCGACCCATTCAAAAACGGCTTTCTGTTTCTGCTCTAATTATCACATGCATTATCGCACTCCCTAATACCATTATTAAAGGCACAACTTGCGAGCCTTCCATATAATCTCATTGTATGCGTCGTGTCCCTTCCAAGATCTCCAGCCAAATTTCACAATCTCCATCTGTGTTCTTCTCGTGTTAAGTGTCTGGCGGCAGATCTAAGCCTATTTCCTCAAGTTGACGGAAGCTTTGGCGTAAGGTAACCCCTATATTTTTTTCACAGATCGATTCATTGCTAAGTTGGTCATTTTGTTTTTCCGTCAGACTGCCCATGTCGTTTTTTTAAAAAGAAACTTTTGGCCGAAATCTCCTTGCTCTTTTGCATAGTAGGATCTGTTGTCAAAACTCATCAATGGTTCATAGATCTATTTAATGCTTAAACTATTTTGACATATCATGTTCTTTGATAATAGGAAATACTCGATACACCATCTTTCAGAAAATACCTTGCATGATTATTATATATAGGTAGGTATGTATGTATACGTAGGAATCTATTGATCTAAAATAAGACATGAGATTAATAATAATAACAATATATAATTGTCATGAAATCAAAAAAAATATTGTTTTGATATCCGTAGATACCCCCGATGATGCCTATAATTTTCGATTATGTCAAAAGATGTTCCTTATCTAAGTTAATTGGCTCCTTGGGAAGGACTAAGTCTAGTCACCTATCGTCAAGATTAATATTGATAACAATAAAAAATTTAAATGATTAATGTTGTTAACTCATAAAAATATCCCAATTAGTAATCTGGGTTGTGGGATAAGTTGCATGTTGGCATGTTGATAAGATATTTTTTTTCCGATTTAGGTGATAATTAATCTCTGTGGACGGAGTTCCTTAAGGA
This sequence comes from Ottelia alismoides, assembly GCA_037367405.1. Taxonomy (NCBI): domain Eukaryota; kingdom Viridiplantae; phylum Streptophyta; class Magnoliopsida; order Alismatales; family Hydrocharitaceae; genus Ottelia; species Ottelia alismoides. Next base: position 861,502 of record JAZKJV010007397.1, read on the forward strand.
TCTATTCATATAAATTTCAAGCAAAGGTATGTACATTAATCTATGTTTCATACCATTGTCATTTATACCCCACATTTGATTTTATTAGTTGTTGCAATGAAGCTTTTATGATATCTCGTTAAACTTCTTTAATTATATCTCTGTGTTACAACTTTATATAATTAGGTGCCAAATTGATATTTAGCCATAATGCTTATTCATGGATTAGTTGTTAAATGTAAAGAGATAGATACATTATTGCCTTTTGATATATAGGTTAAAATATATTTTTTATTCAAATATTTTATTGGAAAATTAATTATTGTTTTTGACACCATCATTGTGAGGAAGTAGACATTGTTCATTGTTTGCCCATTAGAGGCTTTGACCTGGCCGGGTGCCGCGCGGACGGTTAATTCCGCCAATTGACCGTTGTAGGCGGGTAATCCTACACTACTTCCAAACAATTTCCGCTACGGCGGATGACTCAGTACTGATGTCCATTGTATTGGGGTTTGGATAGGAGGCCTCGTATTGATATTTGTATTAGTTTTAAAGAATTTTGTTTTAAGGGAACGGGGTGGCTTCTATCCAAGCTCGGGATGCCCGGTGTCGGCAGATGGGATTGATATATATATATATATATATATATATTTGGTATGGATTTTGATATTATGGTCACAGAATTTGTGATATTCAAGGAAATCGATTGAATTGTCATTGTTATCCCATAATGATGGGCATGCTTGAAAAAGTCTTTTTTATAGTTCATTGTGTATTTATTGACTTATATTCCTTATCATATGGAATTGTCATCGTATATTTTTCTTATGCTCATTGTATATAGTTATGATGGTATGTCTCATAAATTATTGGTGCATACTTAGTCAAATTCGTTTGACTAATATTGAATTACAACCTTGCAGCTTAGAAGGAAGCACGAGGTTCGCCGTTGGCTGGATTGAAGAGTCTTTGATCTTTTCTATCCTCTTGAGTCATTGTACGGATAGACTTATTTAGTTTTATTATGTAGTTCTGACTTGATAGATCTTTATTTATTGGTTAATTTTCTTTATTCTTCCATTATGTATGGCACTCTGAAAGTTATTTATGGATTATTGAATTTTGTCTCGCTCCTGGACTCGAAAAAAAAATTCACCATTTTGGGATGCTTCCGCAATTTTTCCATGTTTCGAGGTCCGGGACGTGACAACGTGGTATCAGAGCCAAATGGAAGATTAAAGGAATTTTATCCAATTTTAGGATGACTTAGAATAATTATAGATTACATTTGGAATAGCTGACTAATTGACTGTCGCTATTCGTAGATGTTGACCGCCTCGAACCGTAAGCGGAGTCGTCGCTCCATGGATTTGGCAGCCCAGAATGCCAAATTAATGAAGACAGTCGAGGAGCTCTCCCAGTTGATTCGTGATCAAGCTGATCACCATCAGAGCAAGGACCGGGATCAGAGACGTCGCGAGAGGCGTCTTGAAAAAGAAAGGCGTCTTCGTGAGGAGCGCCGTGATGATGTCACCTTTGAGAGATTCTTAAAGGTGAACCCGCCTAGCTTTGACGGTATAGTGGATGCTGAGGTAGCAGACCGATGGCTGGAAGAGACAGAAAAATTGTTTGATGCAATCAGATGTCCGGATCATAGCAAGGTCTCCTTCGCTACTCATCAACTGAAGGGTCCTGCTAAGGACTGGTGGACCAGTTGCCAGTTGCGGAAATTTGAAAAAGGAGAGATTATTCTGTGGGATGAGTTTGTTAAACTCTTCCGTGAGCACTATATTCCGATGCACTTGCAGCTGATCAAGGAGCAAGAGTTTATTAATCTGAAGCAGGGAGATCTGAATGTTGCTGAATATAACAACAAGTTTCATTGCTTACTGAAGTATGCTCCACACTTATGTCCTGATGAGTATCGTATGACTCAGAAGTTCATTGAGGGACTTCACCCTGCTTTAAGATCGAAGGTTCTTTCCAGCATGCCGAAGACTATGGAGGATGCTCTAGCCAGCGCCACAACTATGGAGCGAGATTTCTTGCGAAGAAAGGAGGAGAAGCCGCGCAATGATCGGCATAATCGATTCGGGAGGAACAAAAATTTCAAAAACCCTCAGAAGCAGAAGCAAGCCTCCAAGCCGGGGCAAAATAGCAGAATTCCTGAATGCTCTTTCTGTCATCGTTTCCATCCTGGAGAATGCTATCTCAAGAATGGCCAGTGTCTGAACTGTGGAGAGAAAGGACACTTTGTTCGTGATTGTCCGAAGCCTAGGAAGCAACCCGTTGCTCAAGGACAAGATCAAAGGCCAAAGGTTCCGGCTCGAGTATATTCTCTCACCACTGGAGATAATGCTGCTAAGGAAGACAAGATCATCGAAGGTACTCTTCTTATTGCTAATTTGCATGCGAAGATTCTTTTTGATACTGGTGCTACACATAGCTTTATTTCTGATGCACTAGTAAAAAGCATGGATGCCACACCAAAACTTTTAGATATTGATTTGATAGTTATCACACCTACTGGGGGAAGTGTGAAAGCATTGGAGTATATTCAAGATGCTCCATTGATAATTGAGGGTCATGAATTGCCTAGTGACCTCATTGTCATGAAGATGACAGATTTTGATATCATCCTTGGGATGGATTGGCTTTCCCGATATCATTGTATCATTGATTGCTATAAGAAAAGAGTGATAGTTGCAAACCATCAGTTCCCTGGGATCGTTATTAGAGGGCATGGTGCAACCTCTGAGCGGTGCATTATTTCTGCCATGAAAGCACATCGCATGATCTTGAAAGGGCGAGAAGCCTATCTTGCCAGTATTATCAGGGTTGAGCCATCAACCGTATCTCTACCAGATCTCGACGTTGTTCGAGAGTTTTCTGATGTTTTTCCAGAAGAATTGCCTGGACCCCCACCTCAACGGGAGATTGATTTCACTATTGAGCTGGTTCCTGGAACGGTACCAATATCCAAGGCACCATATCGTATGGCTCCTGCTGAACTGGCTGAATTAAAGAAGCAACTTGAAGAGTTGCTTGACTTGGGATTTATCAGGCCCAGTGTGTCACCATGGGGTGCACCTGTTTTATTTGTTAGAAAGAAGGATGGATCTCTTCGCTTATGCATTGATTATCGAATGCTGAATCAGGTGACTGTGAAGAATAAATATCCGTTACCACGGATAGATGATTTATTTGATCAGCTCCAATCAGCAAGGGTCTTCTCGAAGATTGATTTGCGATCCGGCTATCATCAATTGAGGATTCGAGAAGAAGATATCTCGAAGACCGCTTTCCGAACACGCTATGGGCATTATGAATTTTGTGTGATGCCGTTCGGATTGACTAATGCTCCTGCCGCTTTTATGGATCTTATGAATCGGGTCTTTCGACCATTCTTAGATCACTTCGTCATTGTTTTTGTTGATGATATTCTTGTGTATTCTCAGAGTGTTGAACTACATGAAAAGCACTTGAGAATCGTATTGGAGACGCTGAGGCAGAATCAACTTTATGCTAAATTCTCCACATGTGAATTCTGGTTGGAAAATGTCATGTTCCTTGGGCACATTATTTCCAAGGATGGGATTTCTGTAGATCCAGCCAAGGTTGAGGCAGTCGCAGAATGGAAGCAACCGCAGAGCGTGACAGAAATTAGAAGCTTTCTTGGTTTAGCAGGATATTATCGTAGATTCATTCGTGATTTCTCAAAGATTTCACTTCCCCTGACCGAGTTGACCAGGAAAGGAATAAAATTTGAATGGTCTTCTGCATGTGAGCGTAGCTTCCAAGAATTGAAGAGGAGGTTAACCACCGCTCCTGTCTTGACATTACCATCAGGTAATGGAGGTTTTGTCATTTATACTGATGCATGCTTGAATGGCTTGGGTTGTGTATTGATGCAGAATGAAAAAGTTGTAGCTTATGCTTCAAGGCAGCTAAAAATTCATGAAAGGAATTATCCTACGCATGATCTAGAGCTTGCTGCTGTGGTTTTTGCATTAAAAATATGGCGTCACTATCTTTATAGTGAGAAATTTGAGGTCTTCTCTGATCACAAAAGCCTCAAATACATCTTCTCTCAAAAAGACTTGAATATGCGTCAAAGGAGATGGATGGAATTTCTTAAAGACTATGATTTTTCTATTGCTTACCATCCAGGTAAAGCAAATGTTGTGGCTGATGCTTTGAGCCGAAAGGGCTACGCATTGTCGGCTAGCTTGATGATCAAAAAGTGGAAATTGATTGATGACTTTGTCTCTTGGAATCCTTTCAAGGAAGGTGATAAGATTACCTTATCTAGCATCCAGATACATTCGGAAATAGTGGAGAAAGTATTGAGAGCTCAAAAAGAAGATCCTGAGTATCATGTTCTGGCAGAGAAAAGTCAAGGAGAAAATTCAGAATTCTTCATTGCTGCGGATGGTGGCATCAGATTCAGGAATCGCTTATGGGTTCCTTCGCAGGCAGAGTTGAAGCATGAGATTCTAGATGAAGCCCATCGCTCCCGATATACCGTACATCCGGGAAGTACAAAAATGTATAAGGATCTCCAACGAAATTTTTGGTGGAAAAATATGAAGAAGGAAATTGCAGAATTCATTTCTCGTTGTTTGGTGTGTCAGCAGATCAAAGCTGAACATCAAAGACCAGCTGGACTTTTGGAGCAGTTAGAGGTTCCAGAATGGAAATGGGAACACATCACGATGGACTTTGTGATGGGTCTTCTAAAGACCGATGCAACTAATTATGATTCCATATGGGTGATCGTGGATAGATTGACGAAATCTGCCCATTTCTTGCCAATGAAGAAAAAGGAGTCAGTTGCTAGTTTAACAAATTTATACATGAATAATATCGTGAAGCTTCATGGTATACCTGTCTCTATTGTTTCTGATCGAGATCCAAGATTTACCGGAAGATTTTGGAAAAAACTTCAGGAGGCTTTCGGTACAAAGCTGAAGTTTAGTACTGCTTTTCATCCTCAGACAGATGGTCAATCAGAAAGAACTATTCAGGTTCTCGAGGATATGCTTAGAGCATGTTCTTTGGATTATGCTCGAAGTTGGGATGAGAATCTTCCACTTATTGAGTTTGCTTATAACAATAGTTACCAGGCGAGCATTGGAATGGCTCCATATGAAGCTCTCTATGGGAGGCCATGTAGGTCTCCTCTTTGTTGGAGTGAGGTTGGTGAAAGAAGATTGCTCGGACCGGAACTTGTGCAAAAATGTGCTGATAAGATCGATCTGATCAAGAAGAGGCTCTTAATTGCTCAAAGTAGACAAAAGAGCTATGCAGATAACTGTCGCAGAGAACTAGAATTTGAAGTTGGTGATCATGTTTTTCTCAAGATTTCTCCAACTCGTGGTGTTTTGAGATTTGGGCGAAAAGGAAAACTTAGTCCAAGATATATTGGTCCATTTGAGGTATTGGATAGGGTAGGAGAAGTTGCCTACCGCATTGCATTACCACCTCGGTATTCGCACATCCACAACGTCTTCCATGTCTCCATGTTGCGGAAATATATTCATGATCCATCTCATCATATTCATTATGAGCCTGTCGAAGTTCATAAAAATTTATCGTATGAAGAGCGCCCTTCACACATTGTTGATCGTCAAGAACATCATCTAAGAAGAAAGATTATCAAGATGGTAAAAGTTGCTTGGCATAATCATTCGGATAGGGAGGCTACATGGGAACTTGAAGATGAAGTTAGACAGAAATATCCTGAACTTTTAGGTATGTCTCTTAAATTTCGAGGACGAAATTTCTATTAAGGGGGGTAGAGTTGTAACATCTAAAATTTTTGAGGGTTTTGAAAATAAGGTTGTGGAATAATATATATATATAAATTATTAACTAGGGGGTATTATGTAAACATAAGAACAAAATATATATATATATATAAATAATAAACTAAAACGGCACAAGTGCATGGCCGTTAAAAAGAATTTTTTTACTGAAATTTATCTATAACAAACGAGTGTATATAATAATAATATTAATGCCGATGAAACGGCGTGCACAAGCATTGTGCGACCCATTCAAAAACGGCTTTCTGTTTCTGCTCTAATTATCACATGCATTATCGCACTCCCTAATACCATTATTAAAGGCACAACTTGCGAGCCTTCCATATAATCTCATTGTATGCGTCGTGTCCCTTCCGAGATCTCCAGCCAAATTTCACAATCTCCATCTGTGTTCTTCTCGTGTTAAGTGTCTGGCGGCAGATCTAAGCCTATTTCCTCAAGTTGACGGAAGCTTTGGCGTAAGGTAACCCCTATATTTTTTTCACAGATCGATTCATTGCTAAGTTGGTCATTTTGTTTTTCCGTCAGACTGCCCATGTCGTTTTTTAAAAAGAAACTTTTGGCCGAAATCTCCTTGCTCTTTTGCATAGTAGGATCTGTTGTCAAAACTCATCAATGGTTCATAGATCTATTTAAACGTCATACCCCGTGTTACAGACACATGTTTATTTTTATGGCTTAAACTATTTTGACATATCATGTTCTTTGATAATAGGAAATACTCGATACACCATCTTTCAGAAAATACCCTGCATGATTATTATATATAGGTAGGTATGTATGTATACGTAGGAATCTATTGATCTAAAATAAGACATGAGATTAATAATAATAACAATATATAATTGTCATAAAATCAAAAAAAAATATTGTTTTGATATCCGTAGATACCCCCGATGATGCCTATAATTTTCGATTATGTCAAAAGATGTTCCTTATCTAAGTTAATTGGCTCCTTGGGAAGGACTAAGTCTAGTCACCTATCGTCAAGATTAATATTGATAACAATAAAAAATTTAAATGATTAATGTTGTTAACTCATAAAAATATCCCAATTAGTAATCTGGGTTGTGGGATAAGTTGCATGTTGGCATGTTGATAAGATATTTTTTTTCCGATTTAGGTGATAATTAATCTCTGTGGACGGAGTTCCTTAAGGATCTATTCATATAAATTTCAAGCAAAGGTATGTACATTAATCTATGTTTCATACCATTGTCATTTATACCCCACATTTGATTTTATTAGTTGTTGCAATGGAGCTTTTATGATATCTCGTTAAACTTCTTTAATTATATCTCTGTGTTACAACTTTATATAATTAGGTGCCAAGTTGATATTTAGCCATAATGCTTATTCATGGATTAGTTGTTAAATGTAAAGAGATAGATACATTATTGCCTTTTGATATATAGGTTAAAATATATTTTTTATTCAAATATTTTATTGGAAAATTAATTATTGTTTTTGACACCATCATTGTGAGGAAGTAGACATTGTTCATTGTTTGCCCATTAGAGGCTTTGACCTGGCCGGGTGCCGCGCGGACGGTTAATTCCGCCAATTGACCGTTGTAGGCGGGTAATCCTACACTACTTCCAAACAATTTCCGCTACGGCGGATGACTCAGTACTGATGTCCATTGTATTGGGGTTTGGATAGGAGGCCTCGTATTGATATTTGTATTAGTTTTAAAGAATTTTGTTTTAAGGGAACGGGGTGGCTTCTATCCAAGCTCGGGCTGTCCGGTGTCGGCAGATGGGATTGATATATATATATATATATATATATATATATATTTGGTATGGATTTTGATATTATGGTCACAGAATTTGTGATATTCAAGGAAATTGATTGAATTGTCATTGTTATCCCATAATGATGGGCATGCTTGAAAAAGTCTTTTTTATAGTTCATTGTGTATTTATTGACTTATATTCCTTATCATATGGAATTGTCATCGTATATTTTTCTTATGCTCATTGTATATAGTTATGATGGTATGTCTCATAAATTATTGGTGCATACTTAGTCAAATTCGTTTGACTAATATTGAATTACAACCTTGCAGCTTAGAAGGAAGCACGAGGTTCGCCGTTGGCTGGATTGAAGAGTCTTTGATATTTTCTATCCTCTTGAGTCATTGTACGGATAGACTTATTTAGTTTTATTATGTAGTTCTGACTTGATAGATCTTTATTTATTGGTTAATTTTCTTTATTCTTCCATTATGTATGGCACTCTGAAAGTTATTTATGGATTATTGAATTTTGTCTCGCTCCTGGACTCGAAAAAAAAATTCGCCATTTTGGGATGCTTCCGCAATTTTTCCATGTTTCGAGGTCCGGGACGTGACATTTACTCTTATTGGATTTGTGTTATTTATGCACCGTGATGTGAATGCATTTTTTTTGCATATATTTTATATTTTGTTGACAAATTTTTATTTTCATAATTTTGAGTCCGTTTATATGCTTGCTTAATTATGTATGCTTACGCATATAACGAACATACCCATCATACATGCTGGATAATTGAACCTATCATGCTTTCATCCTTGTCATATTTCATGCACTATATATCTAGAATGGTTCCAATCATGAAGGAAATATTGCGATATATTGATATCGAGACGAGACCTGTATCGGTATCGATGTGCCGGTATATCCTCCTTTTAAAGCATTTCTTTCACAAAAAGACGTTGATATCGCCGATATATCGTTGAAATATCGTATTGATGTAATATCGATATCGATACGGTTCCAATATCTACGAATGCAACATCAAAACATAGAAGATGGCGTCCATGAGATATTAGTGTTACTCAAATAGATGCTTCCTTTCTTCATTAATTTGTAATCCTCGCATTCTAAGTCTGTTATCATCCATTTCGTTTAGACATTGAAATAGTTGTAAGATGTTGAAAATGACGTCCAAGAAATATGTGTTTTCCTCCAATATGCTTCGTTTCTTCAATTGCGATTCCTTTTAGTCTAAAAATTATATGACTAACTATGTTCTAAGAGAGTGCATTAACGATACCAAAAAATTCATCCATCTCGTTTAAACATTGAAGTAGTTGTAGTTGCATTTTTTAACATCGTTCATGTTTGTTGGATTATGACGTGGAGAGGTAATGCAGGCAGAGTTGAGCATTGGATTGGGCTGGTTCAAATCTAACTTTGACTCATCCTGAAAAAGTCCGGACTTAGCCCAAACCCGATGCACATGAGGGCCAAACTCAGGCCCTCATTTTGCCGATTCAAGCACGGCTAGGGTCCAATCCGAGCCCACAAAGGCCCTCAATACCTTGACCCGACCCCACTACAAAAAAATGTGGAATTGACGTGCACATAAATGCTCGTAATGTGCACGGCCTAGTGCACGCCGTGTGCACGCCCGACTGGTGGGCGAGCACATGTGCTCGTTCAGGGCGTGCTTGCTTTTACGAGAATCGCTCCGGCAGGTGGGCGAGCACATTGGGACGCTATGTGCTCGCCCGCCTGTCGGGCGTGCACAGATATGCTCGCCGATGTGATTGCCCCTATTAAAGAGGGCGATCAATCACGGAGCACATGGCGAACACATGTGCTCGCCCAAACTGATTTCCAAGAAAAAAATTATACAGGTTCGACGGGGTTTTGACGCCCTGTCGAACCTGTATAGCCTGCCAATAAACCACTGCAGGTACTTTTCAGAGCTCCCTAAGCGTATATATAGTATAACAGTTCGTCAACTAAGATAACTAGCACTGACAAGTGAAAGTCACGCAATGTACATGAACTTAGAAATAAATATTCAAATTTAACATCTAAGTACTACAAATATATGTTTGAAGCAACAACGACAAGTAAATTACAACAAATTATATTATCAAAGTTCATATAAATTAAAAGACGTGCTAAAAGTTTAACAACAATACAAGTCAATACCAACAACAATTTACTTCTTCTTTGATCTAAAAAATTTAGACATTAAACCCTGCTTTGATTTCTTTTTTTCCTTCTCCTTTTCTTTGAACCTAGCATACATGTGTGCCTCTTCTTCAGGGTCATTCTCCTCCTCCTCTTCGTCATCGGATTCAATCTCTTCAGGTTGAGATGCACGCCCTTGCGATCTATATTATATATGTAAGATATATATCTGTTACTTGCATTTTGTAGATATAGAAATATAAAATTATTACTCATTCTATAAGTAGAATACTTACATGTACGCCGTGAAATCTTCTCGGAGCTTCGTCACCTGCTCCACCATCATCGCCATATGCGACTTCATTGGAATTGATGATTGGGACGGATGTGGTTGTGTATATGACGGCTGGGAGTATGCAGAATAGGAGTGACTATGTTCCTCCACATAATATGGAGGAAGACCATCAAGCGTCTGCTTCCTTTTCGCCACAACGTCCCTCTCTTCCCACACCTTATAAGATTTTCATTGTTTAATATGAAATTATATATTAGAAATGAGTATAGTAAGATAATATTTATCTATACCTGCTTCCAGATTGTTTTATCAAATGGTGGTTGCTCTCCAGTTGGATCGACACCCCATTTTTCTGCAGATAGTGCTAAATAACGATCCTGATATACAAAGTTAAATATATATAAATAAGATATAATATATCATTCAATTGCAAATAAATTGATAGACTTACCAACAATTCTCCTGCTTCAGGAGTGGACCATTGCGAATCTCCTTCTCTCCCACTCATGTGGGACCTCGACCACCACTCCTGAAAAGAGGGTTCTCTTTCCAACCTATCTGCCTGAAAATTTTTTTTAAGATGTCATAACAACATTGCATTATATGGAAGTAGATCTCCAAAAATACATTTTAAATTGTAATACCATCTCCTCTCTAATCTGATTGTGGCTTTTAGAGTCACTTGTCGATTTAATCCTTTGTTTTTGGCGGTTTGTCCTTCACGCTGTGGATTTTCTTCCAAACTCTCCATCCGTAACGAATGCATCATAGAAATCCGCCCATCTGCAAGGATTATATTATGATTATTGAGTATTTTAAAAAGTTTATTATAAATTATTTGACAAATACAATACCTATCCTCCGTACACCATGTTGGCAGGAACCTCTTCATCTCCTCAAAATCCATCTCTTCACATCCCGTCTTCGCAAGTGAGTCTCTCCTTACCTTGAAAAATGTATCGCTCATTCTCTTTTCTGCTAAACGAATAAAGGCTCTACGATAAACGTCCTTCTCCAGACCAGAACCAAGGCGAAACATACTCTAAAAATTACAACAAATTATCAGATCCAAAAAAACTTGATCAAAAATTTCTGTATCACTTCTTAGAAATTTTTCTTACCAGAAACATGTCAAACAATCTATCCTGTTCTGCAGCAGGGATGAGACACCATATAAATTGCATGCAAGTCAAGTGTGTCTTGATTATATTGGTTATCTCCTTTGCCACCCTCTTGCTATTCAAAAAAATCCTGCATCTGCTAAAATTTTTAAATATGATAAAATTTATAAATATTTGAAAAAAATTTAATGACAAAATTTATTAAAATTTTACCTCCCATCCGCTGTAACCTCCAACAAAAGGTGGGACACCGAAGTCTGACCAACTGCAGCAGGTAAAGGCACGGAGGTGTTCGGACATCCAGAAGGAGTGTCAGAACCCATCGATGTCCGTGTGGGTATGGGGATCGGGACTGGGAATCCAGTAAGGGCTGCTGAGATAGATGGCTCTCCATAACCGCCTACATAAAAGGGTGGCGGAGGATGACCAAGAGACTCGTAGTAAGCTATGACCCGGCGAACCTCATCGGACTGTGGATCAAAAACAGTATCCGGGGTGGGCTGCTTACTGGACAAAGTGTGTCTGAGGAATATAGACGATTGGATCTATGTGATCCATGCACCCCGCCACGTCCAAAACCTGACATGACTGTAATGATGATGTAATAGTTAATTACATAATTATTACTTAAGATTTTAGTTAATTCGATTATAATTGTGTAATAAAACTTACAACTAATCTTCATCATTTATTTCGATGGGATTAAAGGATTTTTTTTCGTTTTATGAGTTTTCTAAGTCGTCATTTCTGGAGTCAGTATTATCTTTTAAGTCAACACAAAAAACTTCATTATCAGTCAATCGAATCGATTCGATGATTGGGACTTCTTCTGTTAAGTCTATTCGTTCATGTGTCGGTGTTAACGCTTCATCTATGTCATCTTCATGATAAGTGTAATCATTAGAAATATAATCTCAAGAATTTATCTTCACAACAGTTACAGTTTCAATGTTCTTTCTCTTCTTTGATACTTGTGGGAAATAACATACTTGATCCGCTTGAGAAGTTAAGACGAGTGGTTCAAATCTGCATATAAATTTTCTTGATACCACGTCGATAATGTTATTTCTTCTATCGAGTACTACACCTCCATTGGGTTCATACCAATCACACAAGAAGAGAACTACTTTATTCAAGCCTGGTATACTATATTCCACTTCTAGTATCTCTTTTAAAATTCCGTAATAATTCATATAATCTTCCTCGGAACAAGATCCGCGAACCATCACTCTATGATTCTGAGTTGTTAAATATTTACCGGAATTCAAGGTATGAAAACGATAACCATTGCTGCAGTAAGAGTTGTAAGATTCGACGTTATAAACAGGTTATTCTCCAAAATATTTGAAAATATGAGAATAGAAATCACCACCGTCCAACTGTTTTGAGCGATTTTTAAACCAAGCTGGAAATTGATTCCTATAGGCGCTCAGAACTTCGTCATCTGAAAATATATAATTTTTCTCGATAATTTTCTTCCTAAATTCCCTAAAATTAGTAAGAGAAACATAAGAATTACTTGAACTTCAATATATACATAAAGTAATACAAATATTTACTGAACATATGGTATTATTTCCTCGCAATTGTCTAATACGTATAACTCTGCAGCATCCTTCTCTTGTTTCGATAAGAAACGTTCAGTTGCCTTTCCTATGAGCTGAGTGGATGGACGAAAGATACTGATACAAGGTTCTTCATCAGAGTAAATTGTCTCATTCCTCCTAAATCTGTTGTGAATAGTCTCCACATCTTCTGGAAGATACCTTGCGCATAATATTGTGATTTTCTCATATATATTGTGAACTTATAGATCCTTCAACTTTACTTTTGTTTCAGACCTTTCTTTTAAGAAAAACATAAATCTATTCGAAAATAGGTTAACATTTTATTGAAATAGCAGAGAATGCAAGGAGATTATAATATTTTTAATTATCTTTCAAATGAATACATCTAACGATATTTTACCGGTCCTACTACTTTTGCTTCATATGGAATATTAATCATCAGATGCTCCATCGAATTAAAAAATGAAGGCGGAAATATCTTCTCCAAATTACACATAATCACAGGAATATTTTTATGAAGATAATCCATCTCCATGTGGTTTTTGCGTGACGAGCATAGCACCAGCAAAAATTTGCTAATATCTGAAAGAACATCGACAACGTTTTTTTGTAACAACTCTGAACACTAACGGTAGAAATCTTTATATAAAAACATATGGTTCCTTGCAACCCAACCACAATGGCTCTTCCACTTTTTTCAACAGCTTGTAAAATTCTACAGACTCTCTATATGGTTCCTAATCATCTAAAAAAGTAGCATTAAATTCTGGACCCGCAATGTCCATAATCATATCTGCAAAATGATTACTATTGTCAGCTTCTTCCACATCATTTATACTGTCCTCGAAATCCTCACCATGCCTCCACCAAATCTGATATCCTTCCATGAAACCCATTGTATAAAGATATAACTGAGTTTAATCTTTTGATCTCTTTCTCATTAAACGACATTTCTTACACGGACACAAGATAGTTCCATCTGAATCCACGATACGGGAACCTTGTGCGCAAGCAAATTGTATAAATTCTTGAACACCTCTTTAAAGGTATATGCTATATGTCCATTTACTACACGATTGTACATCCACTCTCTATTTGTCATGTTGATCAACCTAAATTAAACAATTTATAATATCAAATCTAGAAAAATATGTGAGGATATCTAAACGTATCCCATTATTGAGATAAAAGATGAGAACAGAAGTGTTAATTATGTTATCACTTGAGCACGTCCATAAGGATTAAACTTACTAAAAGATGATCGTTGTCACAAGCATCTTTATTTCTAACGAAAATTCGGCAGCATAACCCTGCACCTCTCCCGTATATCTCATAAATCAATCGCAATTAACTTTCAAAATAATCGTATTAGTGATTATTTCGATAGTAAACTATAATTGATTTGGTATACCGAAGAGGAAGGGGTTATGAACCGAATTTCCATAAGAAATAAAGAGCTTGTGACAACGATTACTTTTTAGTAAGTTTGAATCCTTACGGACCCCCTTAGTACGGGATCTTCGAAATAAGGAAAGCTAATATAAATGCAATACTTTAAGATCACTTTACGTCATACATTTGTACGTGCTACAAATGAAATTATAAAATAATCTTAAAATATTTATTCATTTATATTAGCCGAGCAATTACGTAAATTTGATTAGTTAACGATGGGGATAGGGATAAGCGTAATCCTAATTTAGTGCCTATTACAGTGCTTGGGTTATTAATAGTTGATAGCACCTGCAAAAAAATTCAAACCTGCAAACATCAAAATCCACGACCATTGGTCTGGGATAAACATCCCAAAGTAAGTCCAATAGTGTTGTGAAAAAAATAAAAAAAATTAACACAGTTAGAGGTGATCAAATCCTCCAATTTTTTGCGCACGCCTCCCGTTATGCAGGGCCACACACCACCCGGTGTGGAGGGACGCACTGTTTGTGAAGGATTTTGTGCGATTTAATATTCTAATTAGTGGTTAGCATTTAACCTTATAATCAACCTAACTATAAGTTAATGTGATATACTTGGTCACATTAACTAGAATTTAATGTGATAATAAATTATCACAAAAGAAACATTGGTGTATATCATACCTCATATCAACACGATATGAAATTGTTCAACTAATATTAATGATGTTCATCATATTTAATATCTACACTATTGAAGTTGGCTAACTAATGTTATTCACAAGTTATACCTAATGTTAATCAAAAGTTATAGACAATGTTAATTATTTAAGCACAACTATACATCATTGCAATATATTCTTATATCGTAATTTTAATCATTTTAAGAAAATTAACAAAACTAACTAATCTAGATGTTGTAATTGACATTTTATCATGTATACTTTACAACGTCATAATCATATCTGCAAAAGGATTACTATTGTCAGCTTCTTCCACATCATTCATACTATCCTCGAAATCCTCACCATTCCTCCACCAAATCTGATATCCTTCCGTGAAACTCGTTGTATAAAGATGTAACTGAGTTTCCTCTTTTGATCTCTTCCTCATTAGACGACATTTCTTACACGGACACAAGATAGTTCCATATGAATCCACGATAAAGGAACCTTGTGCGTAAGCAAATTGTATAAATTCCTAAACACCTCTTTAAAGGTATCTGCTATACGCCCATTTACTAAACGGTTGTACATCTACTCTCTATTTGTCATGTTGATCAACCTGAATTAAATAATTTATAATGTCAAATCTAGGAAAATATGTAAGGATATCTAAACGTATCCCATTATTGAGATAAAAGATGAGAAGAGAAGTGTTAATTATGTTATCACTTGAGCCCGTCCATAAGGATTAAACTTAATAAAAGATGATCGTTGTCACAAGCATCTTTATTTCTAACGAAAATTCGGCAGCATAACCCTGCACCTCTTACGTATACCTCATAAATCAATCGCAATTAACTTTCAAAATAATCATATTAGTGATTATTTCGATAGTAAACTATGATTGATTTGGTATATTGAAGAGGAAGGGATTATGAACCGAATTTCCGTAAGAAATAAAGAGCTTGTGACAACGATCACATTTTAGTAAGTTTGAATCCTTATGGACTCCCTTAGTCCGGGATCTCCAAACTAAGGAAAGCTAACATAAATGTAATACTTTAAGATCACTTTACGTCATACATTTGTACGTGGTACAAATGAGACTATAAAATAATCTTAAAATATTTATTCATTTATATTAACCGGGCAATTACGTAAATTTGGTTGGTTAACGATGGGGATAGGGATAAGTGTAATCCTAGTTTAGTGCCTAATACAGTACTTGGGTCACTAATAGTTGATAGCACCTGCAAAAAAAATTCAAACCTACAAACATCAAAATCCACGACCATTGGTCTGGAATAAATATCCCAAAGTAAGTCCAATAGTGCTGTGAAAAAATAAAAAAAATATAACACAGTTAGAGGTGATCAAATCCTCCAATGTGTTGCACACGCCTCCCGTTGTGCAGGGCCACACACCACCCTGTGTGGAGGGACGCACTGTGTGTGAAGGATTTTATGCGATTTAATATTAGTGGTCAGCATTTTAGCCTTATAATCAACCTAACTATAAGTTAATGTGATATACTTGATCACATTCACTAGAATTTAATGTGATAATAAATTATCACAAAAGAAACATTAGTGTATATCATATCGCCTATCAACACAATATGAAATTGTCCAACTAATATTAATGATGTTCATCATATCTAATATCTACACTATTGAAGTTGGCTAACTAATGTTATTCACAAGTTATACCTAATGTTAATCAAAAGTTATACACAATGTTAATTATATAAGCACAACTATACAACATCATTGCAATACATTCATATATCATAATTTTAATCATTTTAAGAAAATTAACAATACTAACTAGTGTAGATGTTGTAGTGGACATTTTATCATGTATACTTTACAAAGTCTAAACATAATGTTGGTTGAGGCATTTTATCAAACACTACAGGGCATAAAATTATACATATTATTGAGACAACCACAATCGAAATAACAACATTATAGTGATCCACTGTTATCCTAAACATGTAAAAAACATTTAAACTATCAAAACAATACACTATATCCAACAAAAAGTCAAAAAATTGAAACCCTAAACTATCGAAACAATACAAATTTCTAATGAAATCTTAAAAAAAAGAGAGGAGGAAGGATTATATTGAATGGTAGATGTATATCAACTCGAAACACGAAAACGGCAGGCGCCTGTGTCGGGGCGGAAGGTTGACGGGTCGCCGGAGGGGAGATTTGGGGGAGGGATGCGTGAGAATGAGGAAAGGGGCGCCCGACGTTCTGTTTATGGACCTGGGCGAGCACACTTACGTGCTCGCCAAGCAGTCGCCATGTGCTCGCCCAAAATTTCCCAGGCGCTAAAGTTATCCGCAAAAAAATTTTAAGTGGGCGAGCACATGTGAGCGAGCACATGTGCTCGTCCAAATTGGTAATCGAGCTGCTCCACAGAATTCAAACCGACGACCCCCATGGGCGAGCATATGCGCTCTCCGTGTGCTCGCCCAAGGCCAAGCGAGCACATGTGCTCGCCTAGTGGACGCAAAAGCAGTGCACGCCAATCCTACCTTTTTTGTAGTGCCCGGCTTAGATGGACGTTGGTTTTGCATGAAATATTATGTGCATACATATTGGGCTTAGAATAATAACATGATTTTATCGTCATATTGATTATTGATGAATCATTTTCGGCTGCTCTAAAATATGCTCGTTCTAATACGATCGAAAACGAGCTATCTGAGACCGAACGAGAATCTCTGCGAGGAGTGGCTCGGTGTAATTCCTCTGGGATACGTCCGAGGTCGAACACAGGAACATTGCTGACTATGGAATTTATCAGGACCTAATTTAAGTGATTGATTAGTTTAATGGACCACCTAGATCAAGCCATGCAAAAATGACACACCATAAATGCATGTATGATTTTTATGGGCTTTTTTAATGCGAATTATTTATTTCATGCTATAAAATGCTAACAAATCACAAGACATGTGAACATACAAAATTCATAATTTAGCTCATGATTTTAATTCTCAAGTCAATTTACTTTTTCAAGCGGTCAATTATTCAAATGACATCTTATTCACCGAGTCAAGTATTCAATGTCTATCCATGGGTCAAATAATCAAGTTCTCAAGCACTTAACGCAATAAGCTCCTAAAAGCCATTAAATTCGGAAACTAGATGATAAAAATAAACATGCAAGTTTCTTGATTAAACACCTGATTAATGGAGACAAATCATGGACTCATGAATACATTAAGATGATTTACTAGGGAAATAATGAGCAATCAATCAAAGCCCAAGGCAAACATAGCACCTTGAAGTTTAATTCATTTTTGGCAACACGTAATAGAGAGATAAGGTAACCACATTATAGAGCATAAAAATGATCTTTCAATTGCCACTGATTTTATTAAATTTGGATAAGGGATGCAAAATAATTAACACATCAAGACATGGACATGACTGCAAGAATAACACACAAAATACTTAACAAAAACATCCAAAAAGGAATGAAATGCAATATTCACAGACCACTGGGGCATAAGTGCGAATTAACCATACACGAGAATACAAATATAAATATAATAAAATGGTGGGACTTATCTACATGTTTTCCAAACGACAAGTGTTTTGCATGCACTGGACCTATTTGCAATTAGTGATACATGGGGCCCATACATTGCAAATTTCCCCATTGTTGGACATGCGAGCCTACGGCGAGCCATTATACAATAAATGTTATTGCACATATCATTCCCTGATCTGAAATGAAGAATAATTAATTTGCATAATAGGTCCCTTAGTACAATTAGGGTTATGTACCATGGCCATCTTGATGATCATACAGCTGTTGATTCAGTTATTGAATCATAGAGGCCGGAGCTTGGATGAATATCTAAAGAGTTAGATTGAGGACTCATTAAGCACCATCAAATGATTGTTAAGAGATGATCTACAGCCTGAGAAGGAGATGGCAATCCTTTCTCTAAAGGTTGATATCTGACCGATATCTTGATCCATGTCCTCTGCATAGGAATAGAGATTCGGAGGTGTCAGACTAGTTAGGTCAAAGAGTTGACTTAACGAGATCGAGATAACCAAAGTCCTATATCATATGTTGTCATGATATAGGCACGCATCCTCTGACCGGAGACAGATGTGTTACTATATGTCTGAGTATGTACATTTGGTAGACCAATAGGTTGATGACCTAATAAAGGTCTATACACCGGCGCTGGTGTGCATATAAGGGCATATGAGTAATACGATCTCTCAAAGGGATCATACAAGTTCACTACTGAACCGGAAGACATGAGCTCACTCATGAGATATTGGGAAGAAATAAATTCCGTGCGCACGGTCGTCTCGCTTTGTAGCTTGACTGAATTTGTTGGTTTGATATATACTTTTGGAAAGTATATGATCAAGACCTAGGTATGATATATGCTTTTGGAAAGTATATAAGCGATACCGACTCCCAATAATCGAATGAGAAACTTACTGATAAAACCATGAAGTAGGCAGTATAAAGTTGATCTAATACTTCGGGTTTATTCTGAGTCTTCCAGTATGCAGGATGTACAGGTATTGGGAATACCTGAGGGTGATGTGATCATAAACGATTGTATAACCATGATGCTTCCATTCCTAGGGAGTGATGAAACAGGTCTGGATTTTAGTGACTCCTCTTAGTAGATAAGTAATCTTATCTTGGTCCAATTATTGGACATTGATCTGAATATAATTCAGATGCAATGAGAAGATTAGATTTGCGGTCTTGATTTAATCAAGCATCTATGGGAGGCCCGAGATCTGGATTTGAGATGTGATCTCAATATCCAAGTCACTATATGTGGAACAATGCAATCACCCTGTCCTTATCTCCAAGTATTCGCGGAGAAAGCGCATTATCCTTGAAAGAGTTCATGGATAATTCTATTGTTTATATATGTATCCAAGCATTGAGAAAATGGATAATTAAATGTGATTTAATTATCATGATTAATATGAATTTGATTCATATTATAAAGAGAGTTATCTAAGATAATTGAATATGATTTAATATCAAAGATGCGAATAATGTGAATGTGATTCATATTATTTGAACACATAAGAAAAACATATCTAAGATGATTTAATTATCATGGATAAGAATAATGTGGATAACAATATCCAATTATTCATAATATATTATAAATGTGATTTATAATGTATTAGAGAGAGCTAATTATAATTTGTATTTGTTGATTAATTATTATGTGTATTGGATACACATTGTGTAATTAATTGACAATGTAAATTATATGCTATTTAGGGTTGTGAATATGATTCACAATTTTCCAATGTCAAGATTGCAATAATCCCAAAATTAATTGAGAATTATTTTTGGTGAATAAAATCCCAACAAATAGTTGTGAAAATAAATAAGAGAGAAAATCAAGGAGGCATGCAATTTCATGGAAATCCATGAGATTGCCTCCTATAGGAAAGAGGTGGGCGGCACCCAATTCCTATATGGAATGGGTGGCCGTCCCCCGTTAATATACAAGGAGATGTAATCTCCATGTATATTCTCTCCCTATTTATTGATGTGATTTTTGGATTGATTTATATTTGTATTTGTCAAATATATTATAATCTAAATCTGTTGGTTTCACCAACAACAATCTTGACCATTGGATTGACATAAATCAATCTCATCCATTGATTTTATATGTCCCATGGATTGAGATCCATGGATCCCAAAACCCTATAAAAGGAGAGGCACCCCATTGCTCTTCTTTACACACAATGCTTATGAAGCACATCTCTCTCCTTCTCTACACGCCTACTCTCTCTTCCTCTCTTATGTACGTCCACCATGGATGCCATGGAGAGGTTCTCCATCGTCGCAGCGTCGTCGTTATGATGCCCGATCGTCTGCTCGTGGATCTCCGTCTCCTTCGGTGCGCCTCGCTCGTGAAGAAGACGTCGGATCTCGTGTTTCGAGATCAGGAGATCCGCCGCTTGGATCATCAACATGGATTGCGAGAAGCACGCGGTTCATCCCCGCGCTTGCAAGTGTCTCCTCCATCGGATCGGACTTGAGACAGGAGGTCTCTTCGTTTAGAGACTCGATCACAACAACGCTTCAAGAGGTAATCCTATTACTTGTTTGTGGTTTAGACGAAACAATCCGAGAAGTGTTCTTGGATCATGTGGTTTCGTCGTATGATTTTTTTTTAAATTCCGCTGCATCGAGCAACTAGTGCGACTAGTCGCTCCTCGTCGTATTCGATATGACGCTCACGCTTCCGTGATGTGCTTGAGGATCTAAACACATCCTTCAAGTGGTAGCAGAGCCTTAGGTCGAGGGTTTCGAATATGATTCGCAAACCGAGGATGACTTAGGTTCGTTAAGGTTGCGAAAGTTTTCATCGCATTTGATTTTGCAGATCTGTTTAGTAAATAAATTCGGCACTGTTTAAGTTGTTTAAACACGAATTTAATACTTGTATTTTGTTCCCCATTAAATAAGGAAACCATAGGATCTGAATTTGCATAAATCAGACTTCGTATGCTCGAGATATGGTTGTTTCGATGAACATGTATGCACTGTTGCGGGAACTGTAGATCTGAACGTGATTAAAATATTAATTACTGTTTATACTTGCCTCGAAATGCGTGAAACATCACTTGAGTTCTGTCCTAGATCAAATTAGCAATCTATGAAAATTTATTTTGTCTAATTTGGATTTAATATGATTGAGATATGCTAATTTTAGGAAGTAGGGGTCACTGCTGAAATTACATTCTTAATCTAGAACCATGTGATTGTCAATTAATGAAATTAATTGTTAATTTCGAGAAATAATTATGGAAAATATTTGAGAAATATTGGAAGATGATTATTTCCTTAATTGACTTGGCCCCAACCAATTAATTGATTAAATTTGATCTAAATCATAATTGGAATCACAATCATCAAACTCCTTGCTTGAATAGGATTGGGAATTTGTTTAGCAAATTTCCTTATAATCAAAAAAATTGTTTTTGATTACTATATGGTATAATTTCGGTTGAAGAACCGATGATCATCTCAATTACAAATTGATCTATTAGGCATTATCCTTTCCCGAGGCGGATATGATGTCTAGTCGGAGATCGTTGGGGTAGCGGGTTGCAACGTATGTGGACCGTCCCACTCTCGTCGGTACTGGCCATGACAGCGGGTAGGGTCTGGATAATACCGAAGAAATCAAGATGTATTTTCTAATTATTAAAATACAAATTAAAACGTACTTTGAGATAATACCATATATATGTATATATTCAAGTATTGCAATCAAGTTTGATTGATTGAATTGGATTAGTAATTAATTTAATATGTTTGAATTAATTATATCCTATTAAACCACTATATTATGAATAGAGTTATTATTTCCCGTGGAAGAAACAATTATGTGAATATAATTCATGATAATTAATTAGAATTTGAATATGATAAGGAGGATCACATAAGTGACATCCATGGTCTCCCGTCAAGGCGAAGGGTTCCGTCGCCAGATATTATATGTAGGAGACGTCTGTCCGAAGTGACAGATCCTACATATGATCCATTTGGATCGGGGATCATCGCTTCTCGAAAGAGTAAGGACGTATGCGCAGTGACCCCAATATCGAGTCCTCATATTATTGGGGCGATATTGGATCGCGCATAGCGAGTTGTATTCCTGTTGACGGTTGGTTCAATTAATGACGGGTCAACATCACCTTAGGGGTGGTGGGCCCGGGTGTTAAAGACCGAATTGGGAGATGGGAAGTTTGGACTTGCAAGGCGAAATGAGTTCCTGCTTTTTTTATCTGAGTTGTAAGTTCTCATATTATTGGGATGCAATAAAGATAAGGAAAGGAGGTCCCAGATCTTGCTTGAGATAATAATGGTAAGTATATCTCTTACATTGAAAGTGATTAAGGGAATGAACTTTCATTGTTGACACGGCAAGGGAACTTTGATATAAAAATTCCTAAATCAAAGGTAAAAAAAATATGTATATATATAAATATATACCCTTATGCAAATATCTTATTTCAGATAATCCCTTCATTAAACCCACTCAATATTATACTCAATAATAATCAGTAAAATATCATGGATTGGACATGTGATCCAAATATTGTACTTGCAATTGGACGCATAATGTATGTGATTACAATGTGCAAGTTTCCTCATAATAATGAGGAATGATGATTAAATGAGACAATAGGACTAAAACCCTAGGATTTGTATGTCTCTATAAGTCTTGATCTCATCGAATGTACTTTTGAAGTAACATGTCGATAATGATTGTAATTATCATATAATCCTTATAAAATCTAAGAAGATGTTCTGGCATACATATGTGCTCTCGACATATAATCATGAATGACATGGTTCTCTGCATTATGCAGAATGGTGGCTCTATAGGAGATGATGTATTCAAATTGTTTGAGTATCTACATGGACCTAAGTTTTAAGAGTTTAAATGGATGTAGATACTATGAGTGTCATCATTCTACTATCTTTACTCTAGTAATTCCTGAAGCTTCATAATATTCATATTGTATGAATTGAATGAAGCATGTATAAATGTTGAAATTCTCTTATATTGAATTTTTTTATTTTAACATAAGAGATCCTCTGTCTTGAGCAATGGTTGCTTATAGATAAAGGGAGCGCAGTGGAAGCATGGGTTGGACCCAAGTAAGAAGTATAGTCAAAAGAGCTGAATGTACTTCTGTGACTTCCATGTGACATCCAAAGAGTTGGATAAATGCCAGTACTGCAATAAGTTGATAGTATGACTATCATATCTATCTAGTACGTCAGAATAATCTACTTATAATCATTGAAATTGACTTACTTATTTGATAATATAAAGTCTGATAATTGTATTTCAATCTTCTAATGACACTTGCAATTGTTGCATATGTATTAGAATATTAGAAATTTGATCTTAAGGTTTAATGGTCATCTAAGTTGGAATTGATGCAATTGTTGCAACAATTTCCACCAGATGAATATACTTCATATTTTCAATAGAGAATGTCCCTATGATCTAGATATTAGAAACACTCATTATTTATTTCCAAATGTTGGAAATAAACATGAAATTCTGTAATAAATCTATCATAAAGAGTTATGATGGAGATATTTCAGATAGTGATCTAAAATCTTATGGACTCTACTAAATTAGAAAATTAATGAATGGTTCATTAAGATTTCTAATACTAAAAATTAAACCTTTAAAAATCAATAAGAAGATAAAAATCATTTGACAATGATCTGGCATCATATTTTGGACATATGTATATTGATGAGATCAATGGACAAGTAATAGATGAAACTCTAGAATGTCTAAAATTTCAAAACTTGCGTACTTATGAATATTGTATTCAAAGTAAAAATGTCTAATACACCCTTCTTTGGGGAAAGGTGTAAGATGTCAAGGTATTCAGGATATCATACATATTGATGTATGTGATTCATCTATATCATAGTAAACATTATGGATATGTGATAATCTATTGATGATTATTTGTGACATGAGATTTCTTCTCTTCACTTAGAAACTTTGAAATGTTCAAAGATTTCATAATTTTGGTTTAGAACCAAAGTTTGAAGGAAGATGAAATGAATTTGGTCTAATCAAGGTAGCTTGTACCTATTAGATGAATTCAAGGAATACCTTATGGAGATGTGAATATCATTCCTATCTCATCCTCCTAATGAACCTTAACTCAATAGAGTTGTAGGGAGATACAATTGATCATGTATGACATTATTTAATCAATGATAAATCTTAGCATAATTATCTCTTAGTTTCCAGGTGTGTGTGTGTGTGTGTGTGTGTGTGTATATATATGTAGTAGAGACTACATGTATATCCTAATAAGGTCCAAGCTAGTAAGCTGGAATCTGGCACCAGAGAGTGCTACTTCATTAGGAAAATAAAGGATGGTATTGGATACCTACTTTATGACCTTGAGATTCTTAAAAGATCTATTTTTTGATAATATGATTCTTATTAGGATGACTCTCTTGAGAATCAAGATGAAAATTAAGTAACGGAACTCATTTAATCTTGAGATGATAATGAGGCTCCTAGAATCGGAAACTAAAAGACAATTAAAGATTAAACACTAATACCCCTTCAAATAAGTTTGATGATGGGTTCCATGTGTCAGTTGAATCTGATAAAGATCTGACTTCATGTGATGAAGCTTCTGAGGATCAAGACATGGAAAGATGGATGTTAGCAATAAAAGTCTAAGGTAGACCTTCATATATAAGTGTTGTATATGGACCCTCGAGGATCCACCTATATGGGTAAGACCCATTAAGGTGTAAATGGATCTTCAAGAGAAAGAGGGAACCTGATGAGAAGGTAGAGACCTTCAAAGCATGGTTCGTAGCCATGAGCTGCAAATCGAAGAGAAGACATCGCTTGCAATGAGACTTGCTCTTCAGTGACCATGTTTAACCCATCAGAATATTGCTAACTGTAGCTACACAACTCGACTATGACATCTTTACGATGTGAGTCAAGATTGCATTCCTCTAGAATACCTCTCTGAGGATATTTATATGAAGTAGCCGCAGGGCTTCATGGTTGAGGAAAGCAAGATGTACAAGCTAAAGAACTCCATCTTTGGACTCAGATAAGCTTCTTGTAGTTGGAACATAAGATTTGATAAAATTATAAATGTTATGATTTCAGATAAAAATCTTAATGAACCATGTAAAGCTTAGTGGGAGTGCCATTGTGTTCATCGTGCTAAATGTAGATATTATTCTAATCATTTATAATGATATAAGAAATAATAATAAGTGTTTTATAATTTGGTTGTTCCATACCTCGAGATATGATCTCAAGGATACCTCTTAGATCCTAGTTCTGAGGATGTTCAGAAGCAAAGAGAAGAGATATTGGGACCAACATATTAGTAGTACACCTTGGACCTATTCCATTTTCTGGAAAATTCCAAGAAAATCTTCCTTCCCTTAAGATGTGGTAGTGACCTATCTAAAGGGATAGCACCTCAAAGAGTTGAGGAAGTGAATGCTAGAACTGCTTGCACTTGTGCATCGGTTACGAGAAGCTGAAGTGTATGCTGGA